>SCDZ01000203.1:0-157567 GCA_004143845.1 Drosophila lacertosa | reverse complement strand
TTATTATTATTATTATTATTATTATTATTATTATTATTATTATTATTATTATTATTATGATTATTATATATTGTATTTTATATTACACATGTATTAAATTATTACATTATATTTATTATATGATAACAATTGGATTATAAAAATAAAAAATATTTCTGCAAGATAATACTTTCTGTTTATTACTGATTAAAATATATTTATATTGCAGTATTATATGGTAAATAGTCGTGGAAATTGCTCATAGAATTTAATTGTTATTATTTGAGGTATTATATACATAGGGTTTACTATTAAATTGACCACAGCTCAAAATAATATTATACTTTAAATGATAAGTTTTAATTAAGCCTAATAATAAAATTTTATTCGAGACATATTCACTCTATCAGCAGTTTTGATAAGTCTAATGGTGATCTTGACTTTTGTAACTTTTATTTGCTCTTTCAATAACGCCGCTCTATGCGATTCTCATAGTTGAAAGTGCTTAAGTTATGTGCTTATGTGCACTTATAAAAGCAATACCATAAATATTCTTTCTCTTTGCCTCTTTCTTGCACCCCTCTCAAATGTTCTTATCACAAAATTATGCCTTCCTCAATTGAAAACCTTTATACCCTTTAGTTATAGACTCTCTTTAAACAAACTAAACTTAAATCTATATTTGTTTTATAGTTTTTTAAACTAAAAACAACTGTTTTTAACTGCAATTAATTAATATTTCATTGATGAGTTTAATACTTATTATTTAGTCAAGTGAAGTGCACGTCATTTCAAGTGTCGATTGCAATCAGAGAGTAAACAAGGCAATGGTCATACTATACATGTATGTATATATGTATTACATATACATATATATACCACAATTGCACTGATAAGAGAACAAGTGCAACGCGAGTATATAAATAGTTGCATTCTGTGAAAGCTTTAGCACTAGCACTGTGGATAGCGAAAACTGAACATGCCAACGGAACTGGGATCAAAGGACGGCATTCTCGTCCGGATTGTCCAGGCGGCGGACTATCCGCAAATCAAGCTCTTTATGGGCGACAATTTCTACAATGGCGAGCCCCTTTGTGCTTCCTCGGGCGAGGACGTTCAGAGGTGCTGCGAACGGGAGAACGACGAGTATCATCTGGACATGATTGGGCAGGGTACCTGCCTGCTGGCGCTGGACGAGAACAATGGCGGTCGCATTGTGGGTTTGGTGCTGGCCGGTGCTCAGGTCCCCGGCGACCTGGAGAAGCATCGCAAGGAAGCCGCCGCCATGGAGCAAAATACCTGGGGACGCATCGCTGTGTTCCTCTCCAAAGTGGAAATCGAAATCAATCTCTTCAAGCGCTACAACGTCTCCAAGCTCCTCTACTCCCACATAACCAACGTGGACGCCTCCATGCGTGGCAAAGGACTCGGCACCCGCCTGGCCGCCGCCCTCATGGAAGTGGGTCGCAGCAAGGGATTCCCCCTAATGATTGCCTACTGCTCCAGCTTCTACTCGGCCCGCCAGAAGGAAGCCCTGGGCATGGAGTGCGTCCACGCGGTGGCCTACAAGGACTACAAGGACGCCAGTGGCCAAGTGGTGTTCAAACCACCTGCACCACACACCCACCTTCGCATAATGGTGATCAAGCTTTAAGCAGTTCTTTATGTGTTCAATTCAACAATAATAATCGTTATCTAGTTGTAAACTATTTTTTCCTGCAGTTGCCCTGTTTCGCTTACATAATAATAATACAATAATAATAATAAAGCTGTTCAATTTTTATTATTTTTACTAACTAACTAACTGTATTAACTTTATATTTTTAATACACAGCAGGGCTTAGGTTAAACGCGGACTTATTTGCACCCAGGTGTATTAAATATTTACTTTTTTACTGTTTATTGAAAAAAAATGCCTTAAGCAAAAATAAGTATAATATTTAAATAATTATAAAAATGTAAAAAAATAATGTTAAAATTGTTAAAAAATTATTTTAAACTTTAGACTTGTTTTAAAAATGCAATAACTTTTTTTTTGAGAACTTTTTGTAGTCATACGCATTAAGAATCCCTTGAACTTAAAAAAGTTTATTTATACAATACAAAGTAAATTAGAGCAAATAATTCTTGTCATATTTAAAGTTTCTTCTTATCGAGCGATTTTACTTAAGTACCACAAAAAGATTTGACGGCATATAAGAAAAAAATAAATAGAGGACGAAAGCGTTTATGGTTAAGATAAGGCAACTGATGTTTATCTGCAAAGTAAGCATGAAAAAAACCTCTAAAAAGAAACTAGCCTTGTAATCATTTTTTAGAATGGTTTAAATAGATAAACTTAGCCAAAAACTTTGGCAGTCAGCACGAAGCAGTCAAAATGGCAACGGAGCTGGGACTAAAAGACGGCATCGACATACGAATGATGACTGTGGCCGATTGCCCGCAAGTGAAGGACTTTATGGGCAGGAACTTTAATAATGATGAGCCCCTTTTAGTGTCTTCTGGAGGGAGTGTGCCACAAAGCGAAGAGGGGAACAGAAGCAACTATTTCGTTAGCATTGTCGAGCAGGGTCTTTCCCTATTGGCCGTGGACCTGGAAAACGGTGGACGCCTCGTGGGCATCGTCGTGGCAGGTGCTCAGATCCCCAGCGATGTGGAGAAGAATCTGAAGACAGCAGCTGCCCTGAAGGAAGGTACCAGGAGACGTATCCTTGTGTTCCTGTCAGAGACCGAACGCGAAGTTAATCTCTTTCAGCGATTCGGAGTCTCCCAGCTGCTCTACTCCCTCATAACCAACGTGGATGCCTCGATGCGTGGCAAGGGGCTGGGAAAGCGTCTGGCTGCCGCCCTCATGGAGGTGGGTCGCAGCAAAGGATTCCCTATGATGGCAGCTAACTGCACCAGTTTTTACTCGGCACGACAAAAGGAAGCCCTGGGCATGGAGTGCGTCCACGCTGTGGCCTATAAGGATTACAAGGACGCCAGTGGCCAAGTGGTGTTTGCACCACCCGCTCCACACACCCACCTACGCATAATGGCGATCAAACTATAATTCTGCCATGTGACTGTACTATAACAACAATATTTTTTATCTACCTCATAATTTAATTCCCAGCAATTGCAAAGTTTCTTCTTTATAAAAGTAATCAACGAACACTATTTAATTTTTATTGCTCTAACTAACTAAATATTTTAAGAAGGGTTGGCAATGTATAAAGGTGATATTTGTTTATAAATTAAAACTATATTGGGTATATATTCTTGTTTACCCACATTAGAAATAAATATAAAGTCAGAAGGATTTGTGAGATTAAATCAAACATATTTTATTTTCTGACTATTTAAAGTACGAATGTTAAGAGTATTTCATAGTCGTTTATACCCGTTTGCGGTTTTCGCACTTGCTTAATGATAAGCTAACTATTTTGTGTAGCTTTGCAATATTAAGACTATTATTTATAAAACGCTTAGCGCAAACAATTTAGTAAACACACATCTGATAATAAATAATGGAAAATAATCAGAATCATTTAAAAAAACTTAATATATAAATCTGATTGTGCTGACTAATCGGTTGACTAATTGATGATCTATTAGAGCTGTCCTAAAGTTTGTTTTAGTGACGTCAGCAAAATGAATTTTCTAAATGAGCATCTAGTTGAGTGTCTTAAATATAATCCCAATGTTAAGAAAGGAATAGTTTAAATTATATACTATGTAAATAAAAATAGTATGATTTAATTAGAGGTAAAATTTGAACTGGTTAAAACCAGATTTCGATTTTTCGCAGGAAAAAACAACATATGAGAATAACAAACATAGATAGAATATTTTTTAAGATAAGGCAATCAATGTTTCTTATGAACTACGCAAGAGCTATTCCGATAAGAAAGAACAGTTTTAGCCATTTAAATAGTTGAGCATAGCCAAAAATATTCTCAGTTAGAAAAAAGGTCTTAAAATGGCAACGGAACTGGGACTAAAAAACGGCATCGACATACGATTGATGACATTGGCGGATTTTCCTCAAGTAAAAGATTTTATGAACAGGAATTTTCATAATGCAGAACCGCTTTCTGCAGCTTCTGGAGAGGATGTGGTCAGAACCGCTGAGATGGATATCGACAAATTCCTCATGGAAAATATAGAGCAGGGCATATCTCTCTTGGCCTTGGACCAGAACAACGGTGGACGCCTTGCAGGCATCGTCGTGGCAGGTGCTCAGATCCCCAGCGATGTCGAGAAGAATCTGGAGACAGCCGCTGCCATGGAACCACATATCTGGGCACGCACCGGAGTTTTTCTGTCTGAGGCCGAACTCGAAGCCAATCTCTTCCAGCGATTCGGAATCTCCCAGCTCCTCTACTCCCACATAACCAACGTAGAGGCCTCGATGCGTGGCAAGGGGCTGGGGAGGCGTCTGGCTGCCGCCCTCATGGAAGTGGGTCGCAGTAAAGGATTCCCTCTGATGGCAGCTAACTGCACCAGTTTTTACTCTGCACGACAAAAGGAAGCCCTGGGCATGGAGTGCGTCCACGCTGTGGCCTATAAGGATTACAAGGACGCCAGTGGCCAAGTGATGTTTGCACCACCCGCACCACACACCCACCTACGTATTATGGTGATTAAACTCTGATTGTGCTTAGTTTAGAAATCTTTGTTATCTAGATATATATGTTTTTTTTATGTTGTCAAAATCCAAATTCTTAACAAACTTAGACAATTCAAGCAACTTTAGAGATATTTGCTGACATATTATATAACAACCAGAAGGTTTTTTTTTTATTACCCCTCAATAAAAAATATTGCCACGCCTCTAAAGTTTTTACAAAGATAAGCAATCTTTTCCAGAAAGCTCAAATTGTATTTGGACAAACTATCAACATACAAATGCTCACTTTCATATTTTTGATAACCATTTGTAGTGTTTATCAGCTTATCTGAAAATGCTTAAAAGTAGAAGAAATTCAAATCAATTTAATAGCTAAAATAATAGATAATCCTAGAGTTTTAACAAGCTTTAACGATTAAACACATGTGAATATATAAATTAATGGCTGGGGTTGACAGACGTTCAAACCATTTAATCAGTTTAAGAATTTGTTAAGAAAGGTAAATAAATATTAATAAATAAAATATAAATAAATTTGAAGTGTGACAGAATGTTTTTAACTTAAGGTTAACTTATTGTTTATGAGTATGCGTAAGATAAAACATTTTTATTCCTCTCTTCACATTTATATTCCTCTACGCACAAGTTTAAAAGAGCGAATTTCTCTTCTCTCAGAAAGAATAGCTTGAGATTTCTCTCGCTCTCCGTTTTTTTAGACTCTTTTTTAAGTTAAATTATGGTTTGTGATTATGCATAAGATAATTCATTTTTATTTCTCTCTTCATAAACAACTTTTAAACTTGTAGTAAGCCCTAGTTTGAAGGGCGAATTTCTCTTCTCTCAGAAAGAATAGCTTGAGATTTCTCTCGCTCTCTCTTTTGTGTGTTGATTAGTAATAGGTTTGTCAATTTGTTAAATAACTGCAACTAAAACAGCCTGGTTAATATTGTGAATGCGCTTTTTGTGCACTTTGTTTGCTGCACAGGGTCAGATTGATTGCAGCGCTCTCTGAGTGATAAGATAAACAAAAGCGTTAAATATTCCAGAACAGGCCTCAGTTCAAAGCTGAAGCTCGCAACATGACGACGATTGTGCGGCAAATGAAACCAGTTGACAGTGAGGAAGTCAGTCGCTTCTTGTGCGAACATTTCGACAAACACGAGCCGCTTTTGCAGACCCAACAGCTGAGCGAACTTCCAAAGGGAAGGGCATTCAATGAGTCGATTATTCAGTTGGGCCTTTCATTGGTCGCCGTCGATCGGGCCAACAGTGATCGCATTGTGGGCGTGGCCTATGTGGATAACCTGAATGCCGTCGAAATGGAACAGAGCTGGCTAACAGAGAACGCAGCGGAACGTACGCATTTTATGGACCACGTTAAATACTTTCTGGTCAACATTAAAAGGAATGCCAACTTCTTTGAATCTTATGGCGTAACAAATGCGGCTTATCTGAAAATTCTGACCGTGGACGAGTCAATGCGTGGCCAGGGACTGGGCAGGCAACTGGTGACTGCTCTGATTGACGTGGCTCGAACTTGGGGCTATTCCCTGCTGGTGGCCACCTGCACCAGCCTCTACGCAGCCAAGTTAATGGCTTCGCTGGGCATGGACTGCGTTCACTCGGAGCTCTATGCTGACTTCAAAGATAAGGCGGGCAATGTGGTCTTCAAACCGTTGCAACCGCACATACAGGCCAGTGTTATGGCACTGAAATTGTAGGGTATTCGTTAAGGGCACCCTTAACGTCTTTAATCGAATAAATTCTTATATATTTATTAAACAGTAAAATCGTTTTATTTTTTCCGTATTGCTTTTAAGTGCGGAAACTTAAAAGCCCTTGAGTAGGTTGCGGTCTTTTATCAGTTAAGTTTGCTGATATTGCAATCACATGAAAATACTCAAGTCTAGAGAGTTTCTAAGTTGCAGCGATAATAAATAAAACTCAGCCACAAATTGCAGCCTGCATTGAGTTGATTGTCGACGCTTGCAACATGACGACGATTGTGCGGGAAATGAAGGTGGACGACATCGACGAGGCGAGTCTCTTTCTGCGCAATCATTTCTACGGCCACGAGCCGCTGCTGCTGACGCCCGGCGATCATCCGGTGATCAGCGATGATCCCAAGAAGCGCGAATATCGTTTGTCGCTGATTTTACAGGGCACCTCTTTGGTCGCCATCGATCAGAGCAACGGCGATCGCATTGTGGGCGTGGCATTTGCCGGAATAATGCATCCCAGCGATCTGGAGCAGAACTGGAGCGAGGTCAGCGCCCAGCAGCCGAAGCGTCTCATCGAACACATCCATTATTTTCTGTGCAACATCAAGCGGCATGCTCAGTTCTTCGAGCACTACGACGTGACGGATGCTCTCTACCTGAAAACTTTGGCTGTGGATTCGACAATGCGGCGCCAGGGCGTGGCCCGACGTCTGGTGGTCACCCTAATGGAGCTGGGCAGGACCCGGGGCTATCCTTTGTTTGTGGCCACCTGCACGGGACTCTATTCGACGCGGCTGATGGCCTCGCTGGGCATGGAGTGCGTCCACTCGGAGACCTATGCGGAGTACAAGGACGAGGAGGGCAACGTGGTGATTCGGCCGCCGGAGCCGCACACCGAGGCGTCCGTTATGGCCATCAAGCTGCAGGAGATGCCCTCGTATAACCCGGGTCTCTATAAGACATTTTTTTAATATAAGCCAAAAATAATATTTATATATAAATATTTTTTATGTTTAATCTTCCGACAAGACTTTATTTGATTTCCGTGTTTCGAAACGTGACTGTGATAAATATTTAATCTCTTTAGGGTTATCAGTTCAGGTAAGCTTTTTTCTGCGATAAGGCCACGCAAAAAGCTTTCACTGCCTTCTTTTTTTTTTGTTGGGTCAGTCGCGAAAGATTCGAACATGACGACGATTGTGCGCGAATTGCGGGTGGATGAAATCGAGGAGGTTACGATTTTTCTACGGGATTATTTCTACAAGCATGAGCCGCTCATGCAGACGCCCGGCGATCATGAGGTGATCTATGATGATCCGAAGCGAAGGGAGTACCGATTGGAGCTGATCAGACAGGGCACCTGCCTGGTCGCCCTGCAGGGAGATCGTTTTGTGGGTGTCGCCCTCGCAGGGCTGATGAAGCCCAGCGACCTGGAGCAGAGCTGGAACGAGGTCAACCAGCAGGAACCGCAGCTGCTAATCGAACATGTTCATTACTTCCTCTCCGATCTGGAGCGAAAGTCGCAGTTCTTCGAGAGATTCAACGTCTCGAGTGCTCTCTATCTGAATATTCTGACCGTGGATGCGTCTGTGCGTCGACAGGGCCTGGGACGTCGTCTGGTTGCCGCCCTGATGGACTTGGGTCGTCAACGGAAGCTGCCTCTGCTGGTTACCACCTGCACCAGTCTCTACTCGGAGCGTGTGATGCTCGCCCTGGGCATGCAGTGTGTCCTGTCCCAGGATTATGCCGACTACAAGGATCGCCTGGGAAATACCGTCATTCAACCGCCTGCTCCGCACAGAACTGCGACCGGTATGGCAATAAAATTGTGATGAAATAACTAGCTTTAATTTACAACATCAGAAATATTTGTTCTATGTTATCTTCAGCTTGATTCGTTTCTTTATTTTTTATTCGTTTTAATCTTTGCGATTAGTCATTCACCTGTCTCGATAAACAATAAACATTCATTGAGTGTTCGGTTATCATTTTTGATTGGAGATCTTTGTTCTGAGGCAGCAAAACCGGTTAAAAATGGGAATAACGGCATTAGTTTGTTATTTTTTCTATCGAGTATTGATTACTCTAATATTGTTATCTGTTTAAACTTTTACTATAATCTAGTGATTGTCAATACTATATTGATAATAAATAAAAATTGAAGCTTATTTTTGTATCAATTATTTACACAACGTAACTTGAGACCCATATATATTATATATATATTTATTCTTGATCAAAAGACAAACTAAGTCTACGTCTGTATGTCTTTTTAACTGTCTGTCTGTCTGGCATTTTTTAAATATTAATAAATATATATGTTGAATTCTTAGCATTTCTTAAGGATAAAAAGCAATTGTTAAATAAAGAATTTATTAGTTTTTCGATATTATTTATTTCTGACATACATTTAAATACTACATATATTCAAGATCAAAAAATTTCATAACTATTAAATAATATTAGCAGAAAACCTGTTTAACAAAAAATAAAACAAAAAAAAATAAAAAAAAAAATAAAATAGTTCATTTTTATACCTTTTTTTAGGCATATTTGAAATAAGAAATTCAATCTTATGAATGCTGAATTTATCACATATATTTATTTATTTATTAGCCTAACTGTTGGTTTATAGTTAAAACTAAAGTTATAGGTCATTTTTTATATTATTTTATATATATTTAAATACTTTTGTACATAGAATAAAAAAATAATTCAAACATTTTTATAATATTTAATTTAATAAGTTACCAGGATTGCAAAAACGCGAACAGAGTAAAATGTCGTTTTAGCTTAAGATTGACAATTCTTTATTTCAACTATATATTCGGTCCATTATGTCATATTCCATATAAATAATTTGTATTTTTCCAATTTATATATTTTAAGTCAAGCATAATTTTCGCATTAGAATTTATTATACTTATTTTGATCAGAAGAATTTTGGTAAGTAGAATTTTTGGCATCTATTGAATGTGAAAATGTATTAGCATATTTAGTATCTTAATTATAAATATTTATACAATTTGTATAGTTTACATAAGCATAAGGAAAAGAATCACAAAAGCTTTAACTGGACCCGGGTCGTATTTATCTTTGCCTAAGAATAACGTTCTATTTAAAATTCCAGAAAAAAGAAATTTAATCGCATATTTAATAAAGAGAGCATTCTGAAGATTTTATGCATATATAAATATGTTATCAAATATTTACTTCACATGCTGTTTTCTCAAGCCGCCCGCAACCCCCGCCATGGACTTCCACCCTTTCCTGTGTTTCCATTTAAAACGGCTCGCTGCACACACATGCAAAATGCAGGTCATTAGTGCACTGATCCCGTTTGGCCCCCCCTCCCCTCGACGCAACCCTTTCATGTCAGACGCACGCACTCATTAACCATTCGACAATAACAAAGTACCCTCCCCCCGCCCCTTCGAGCCCCTCCCGCAACCCCTTTTCTTTGTCTTGACCATTGACAACTTTTGCAGTCTGTTTGTTTTGTTAGCTGTTGTGTTTATTTGACTCACTTTAAAGTATAATATAATTTTTTATATGGTTTTTTATTGATTTACGTTTCTCACAGCAGCATTTGTTTGTTTTTTAGCTGGCTTCTTTTTATGGCAATTTAATTAGATTAAAAAGCCATAAAAATTCATTGAAAACCATTTGGCCTTGAGATTTGCTGCTAAACGCGCTTTTATTAACTTTTTTTCGATAATTATTTTAAATTATTGACATTTAATTTGTTGCGTCATTGGGCTGGGCCTTTAAAGAAATAAAAAATTTAACTTTTATTGAAATCGATTTGCGGACCAAAAAGTTGTTGCCATTTTCAGCGAGTTTAATTCTCGATTTTTATATTCGTGTTGATGACAACACAAACACACACACACACACACACACACAGACACACACAACGGTACTTGGGGGTTGGGGGTGGCTTCGTACGTGACCCGCTTAACAAATTGACGCGTGTGCGTTGCCCAAATACAATTTCAAGCAGCCCAACCCCAACCCCAACCCCTAAAAAGCCAACCCCCAATCAGTTTGTCGATCGTCAATTCCGCTTTAAACTGCTCTTTATAGTTATTGCAGTTTTATCTCTTGACCATTTCAAAAGTCACTTTTGCTCTGTTTTCCTCCATTTTTTTTTAATTAAAAGCAAATGCATTTTGCGCTGACCTTGCCTCAAGTTGTTGTTTTTCATTTTAGCCCCGTTTTTCCCACGCAACTCGTTTGACTATTTCTCGTATTTTCAGCAGCGACCATTTTTTTAAAAATATTTTTCTGCGTAATTTTCACGCTCATTTGCTTGGGCCAACAAAAGTATTTTTTATGTTTATTCAACTTATTGTCTACTCATATTTGTCCAAGACAAAAATTAGCATTAGTCGAAGGTTAAATTGAGGGAACTATTTGAATGAGATTCATTTGGTTTTTAAGCTCTTTGGATTTAGTTACAGCTTATGGCAGAGTTAATCTTGAATAGTTTTCGGCTGCTTTGTCAGCGCCTTAGTGTTAATTAATTTATTGTATTTTTGTGTTAAGATTATTTTTTTAGTATTGCAATTAAGGTTTAACTTATTATTGACCATGTTTTTAGTTTTTTAAATTAAAATGATAATCATTATGATTCCAACTATTATTATTTTAGTAAATACTAAATATATAAAGTAAAATAAAAATTGTTGAACATGTAATAAGCGTTGTATAATATACTTAATATACATAGTAATAAAGTGTCTTTTTTCTTGTTTACTTAATAATCAATAGACAGATTATTAATATAAAAATAAATATTGAGTTTAATTTTATGTATTATAAATATATCCTTTTATTCAATAATAAGCTTTTAACTTTAAAACTTAAACGCAGTTTTTCTTAAATGTTATTTATCCTTAAATTTATAAGGAACATTTTGACTAGGGTGAAAAGAACTTTTTAGAAAAGCTATAATATTTAAAATCAAATGTTTAAGTGTGCTATTTAAGGGAAGATTTGTCTTTTAAGGAAACTATTTTTAACATCTCATTTGTTAACTTATAGATTAATAATATGACATTTTCTTAGTTCCTTAATTTAAACTATTATACCAAAGTCTTCCCCCAACTAACACACCCTTAAATATGAGTTTAAATTAGTCTAGTTTTCGCTTTTTCTTATCACAATTATTGCTAAACACTTTCCAGACTTTTTAAAACCTGAGGGACAAAAAACTCGCCCGCTTGAGTTTTATTTTCACATAATTAAATTGACATTAGACATCGTTTAACTTATCTAATTCAGTTTAATGCCACATTTCACTTGGTGGCAATTTTCGGCTGCCACCAAATTGAATTTAGATAAACTTTTCGAGGAGCAGCAAATAAAATATAAAAAAATATAAACATTTTCGGGGGCACGCAAAGAAAGTGAATTAAAAGTGAGTTTGGGTGCAGCTTACCTTGAATGAAAGTTCAACGATTGAAGCAGATGCTTTATAGTTTATATTTGTATGTTTATTTAATTTTTCTTTGCCTTTTATTGTTTGTTTTTTAGTTAAGCTTTGGAACATTTGTTTGCCAATTTTTCTTAGTTAAATTTGTTTGCTCTTTCGGCGGCGGCGCCCCACGCACACAAGTGCAACATGGGGCACACACACACACACACACGCGCGCACACGCACACGATACTGTTGCACAAATGTAACACACTAATTGGCAGCCCCACAAACACACACACGCTGAGACACACTCACACACACACACACTGAGACGAACCGTCGCGAGTACGTGAATTGAAGACGACGCTGACGCTGGCGCTGAACGCTGAAACGATGAAAACGCCGCCAATTTCAATTGCGCGACACGTTACTCCAGCAAAAGTTTCGCAACGACTACCGTTAGCCGACAACTGGCGCTGCCCCAACGAGCGCCGCAATGTCATCCACACACAAGAACTCTTACACACACACACACATACGCACACACACACACATGCAAAGGCGAATGGACGTTGAACATTTTGCCATTTCCTTGCGACGTTTCCTGCTGCCAACGCCAGAGAGCAGCACCAAAGAGCGTCTGAAGAGCGTCTCATGTGTGTGTGTGCGTGCGTGTAGGTGCGAGCGGGAGTCGCACCTGTATTCGACTCTTTTTTTATAACCGCACCTCGGCAAACAAGCAGCGCGCAACTCAACGAAGCCAGCCGAAAGAGAGACCGAGAGAGCGGGAGAGCGAGCGAACGAATGAGGAACCTCGAGAGTTCGGACCAAAGAGCGAACGCCGCGTAGATTGTTGCATGTGGAACGCATTTGCAGGTGGATGCCAAGTTGCAGGTGCCAGGTAACTTGTGAGTGGTTTGTTTGTTTTTGAAATTCAAAAGCGGCACAAAAAATAGAATAATTTAATTTGACAATTTTAATATAATTAAATTCATTTAAAAAATATAAAATTTGTATATTTAATACGACTCGCTGCATTTAATTATCTTAGCACTCTTGCAACATTTTTCTACCTGCCCCATTAAATATTTAATATTATTGATTACATTTGGCGCCCCCACACAAAAAACAAACAACTTAACGTTACATTGTATTAACTTCAGTTTACAAAGAGCCAAACATTTGTGTGCTCTTTTAAAGTACACGCGCTCTCTTTTGCTCTGTTGCTTTGTTCCATTGCCAAAGCGTTGCGTATAAGACGGAACGTTATGGCAAACGGCACATGTTGTGCGACTTGGTTAACATTAAGAGAGAGAGAGAGAGAGATAATTCTGCACTAAGAGTTCTCTGCTGAAAACATATGGGCAGCTGCCTGTTGATGAGATGAGTTCGTGGGCGGGTTTCAGGGTAGGGGTATTCCGTTCTTGGGCATTAATTTATGTGCGCATTTATTCATTTATTTCTTTGTAAATAAAGCGCAAACTTAAACAATATTGTTGTAAAATTATAATTATTTATTAGCAAATTTTTACTTAAATAAAGTTTATTTATTTTGTGATTATTTATTCAACATTGTGATTTTGCTTGTTGTGTTTTCAAATTGTTAGCAACTTTTTATAACGTTTATTTATATCTGTGGATATTAATAAGTATATTTGTATTTATTTAGCTGTTCACCACCTTTAAAATTTAAGAATTAAAATATAAATAAATATTTATTAAATGTATTTATAAAGTCAATATAAATGCCATTTATGCATATTGCTGATTATTGTTCTTAGCTTTATTTTTATATACATATAATCTGTAATAATGGAAACCTTTTTAATTTTTTTTAATTTAATAGATTTGTTTTAAAATACTTTAAAGAAAGTCTATTAAAAAGTCTTTAATCTATGTATGAGATATTTAAATCATAATTTCCACGCATCTATTTTACATTATCATAAAAGTGTCATAAAAATTGGGCAACTCTTGACACCTGCTCCACGCTGCGCACCTGTCGAACAATTAGGGCCAACTTGGCCCCAATGGGGCAGAGATAACTGTGCACACACATTTGGGGTAATCCCCTGCACGGCGTTGCCAGACATTCAATCAAGCGCTGTCACAAGTCGCAGCGCCAGCAGCTTAACTCCAGTCAAGATTCCAAGACAAACAACAACAACAACAATAAATATTTCAAATTGTTTACCCAACAACAAAATTAAAAAACCAAAACAAAGCAAAATAAACAAACTGGAAAAAAATGCATATCAATTTGTTGACTTAATCATCAGAACGTAAAGAAATATTATCGACGAACGAACATTCGAAAAGCCAACGCCAATCCCCACCGCCAGGGGGCGTGTGAGTGCCGACAGTTGCCACAACTCGAACTTCTGCTTATCGCCGTTGGCTCAACTGAACAATGGGCAAAGTTTGGCTGATCCGATTCTGATAACATTTTTCTTATCACACATCAAATTTATTCGGATTTGTCTGCAAAGTTTCTGCTAAGATTCCGTTTGATATGTCTGAAAGTTTATTTAATTTAGGCCAATTAAATATACTTGCTGCACGAAATAAACCATTTATTATAATTTTGCTAAATTTGGCAAATTTAATTATTTTTTAAATTTAACAAAAGTTTGTTTGCGTGACAAACGAACAAACAATTTTATAACCACATTAGTTGTTTATTTAATTATACAGAACTAAAAGCAAACAAAATGTGTTTTGTGCAAATAATGTAAATTGATTACAATAATGATTATTAAGCTGTTTAATTAACTCGCATTTAAATAGGAATATAGTAAAAGCTTACATTGATTATTAAGAAGTTTTTAATAAATATATTTATATATTTAAATACATTATATATAAATCAATATGAAATATGAATATGTCAACAAATTTTGATTATTTTTTTGTATTTAATTTTATCTATATTTTTATTTAAATTTATATATTTAAGCTGGAAAGTTTTATATTTTTCAGATGTTGCCAACTTTATATTTAATCAAAGCTTAATTAGCTGATGATCGGCAATTACAATTACAAAGTTAAATGATTTTTGGAAAACAAACTTTTCCTAAACACATTATCAGCGCTTTTCCACCGAGATTTTTCCAGTAACTAACACAAGTGCAACAAATTTTCTTTTCGCTTACAACTTTGAAGACTGGCTGCAAAAAATACTTTGGCGCACACGAGTTTTGAATTTGAAATTAGTTCTGTGAACAGTGTCTTAACAGTTAATTTCTTTTAACTTGGCTGTCTGCCGAGTGGCCTTTGAATTGGGCTGAGGCAATGAAAGAGAAAAAGTGGCCGACGACCTTGGCTAAATCGACTGTGTCCAGTGACCCTAAGGGGTTCAAGGATTCTTCAAACGTCTCCTCGCTGCGTCCCAAAACAATTAGTCGAAATGATTTGTAAAAAAAAATAACACCTACAACGTACTCAAATCCCGTACCCGGGATTTAAAAGCCGTGACTTGGCAACAAATCTGCCGCAAAAACCGAACCACATCAAAAGTGCCACATGTGACCAACAAAAACTATAGAAAAAAATAAAGGGAAAATCAATTCTTAAGAGCTCCTATCTGTCCATCTATCCACACTTGTGTGTGTGTGTGGGGGTGTTGTCTTAAAGTCAAGACATCAAAGTAGTTTTCTGACATTTATGAAGAAATGCGCCTAGCACGAAAAGTGTTGGAAAATCAATAAGTAAGCGGCAAAAAAAAACAAACTAGAAATGAAAGAAAATATAAAAAACTGAGACAACAACAACAACAACAACTGGCAACTGGCGACTGACGTGGCAAACTATTTTACACCTGAGCTGTCGCCCTGTCAAAGCGAGAGGCCTGAAGAAAAAATAAACTACAAAAGTCGAATGAAAAGTGTAAAAGAAAGCAAATAGAAAAGCGCTTAAAGTCGGGTAGGTTCTAATGAAGATATAAAGCGAATACAAACGGGAAAGAAAGGGTTGGGGGTGGGGGTGGGTGTGGAAAAGGTTTCTAATAACCCGACAGGCCTGACAGTTATAATAAGGCAAGCTGTCATAAGCTGTTCTCAGGCTCACTTAAAGTTTTGCAGCACGTTGCACATGAGCCACATTTCAATTCAGTTGAGTTCAGTTTGTGAGCCCAGTTTGTTTAGTGGGCTCTTTTACTGTTCCTCAGGTGGAACTTATCGCCGAACTATGCAAAAATTGCCGTCAATATTTCAATCAAAACTGACGCAATGTTCCAATGTCTGTGCAACGAGTGTGTGTGTGTGTGTGTGTGTGAGTGTGTGTGTGAGAAGCCTGTAGACGGAAGTTAAACGGCAGCTGCCACACAGCCTAAAGACAGGCAGCAGGTGGCGAGGGCCTATCGAAGAGTTGCGATTAAGAACTGGTCAAATTTGTGCTAAAGCTGTTAGCTCATAGAAAAAAAAACAAGTTGTAATGTTTAAAAATTGAATACAATTATTGAATAAGTAGTAGAATTGAGAAGAAATGGAATAGTAGTAGAAAAGTGGAACTGTATTAAATTAGTAGTAGAAAAGTAATAAATATATAATAATATAGTAGTAGAATAGAAATAAAGTAGTAGTAGAAAGGTGTTAGAATTGTAGTAGAATCATAGTAGAGCATTAGTAGAAGTGTAGTAGAATAGCAGAAAAATTGTAGTAGAATTGCTGCAGAATAGTAGTAGAATAGTAGCAGAGTTTCAGATAAAAAGTTGTAGAATAGTAGTAAAATTGTAGTTAAATCATAGTAATATAGTAGTAGAATAATATGAAAATAGTAGTAAAACAGTATCAAAGTAGTAGTAGTATAGTATTAGAATAGTAGTAAAATAGTAGTTGAATTTTATCATGTTTTATACCAAACCTAACTTATCAAAAATATTAAGTGCTTATATCTGTATTGAGTTTTTTTTGATTTATTGAACTATTTAAATACTTAGTTAAACTTGTTTTTTTTTTAAGTAGCATTTGAATAGTACTAAGTATATTTATTAAATATATCTAAATTTATATATATTATATTATACAGCATATAAAAAAACTTTCATTTTTTATAAACAATATATTGACAAAAAGTAAATTTTTAAGGAAATTTATTTGTGTTTCTTAATTAAATTTATTTCTATCTTCTTTGGTCCAACTATGAGAACACAAATGAGAATACAAATATTAAGTGGAAATTAATTAATTAATATATATTATGTATTTCACAAAGTTTATTAATAAATTCACTACTTAGTTAAATCAGACTTTTGTTTGTTGAATTCTATAAATTATTCTAAATTATTCTACTCCGCTCCTTTCTCTTAAATTGTTTTATATTCAATTATATATTTTATATTTTTCGCTATGTTTTCCTTGCACCTTCCTCATTTGCTTACCGCAATTTCTGTGCCCCATCTCGCTTTGGGTCTGTACGCCTTTAAATCCGAGCAGCCGCAACATGCCGAAAAAAGCAGGTGAAAACTCCAACAACAATAACAACAACAACAACAACAAAAGAAGCAGGAGAAACGCTTGGCAAGTTGTCAGCTGCCAGGTAGGCGCCAGGCTCGTGACTCCTGCCTCCTGCCGCATGCCACATGCCTCGTGGCGGCTCACGGCTCAGGTAACCACTTCAGCCCGTTCGCCGTGTCAAGCGCCTTGCCGTTGGCATGTCTAGTGAAAATGGGGCTGGGAAGCGAAATTCAAAGGCTGCCAATTGCCAATTGAAGCCGTAAAGTATGCTAAGCAATTTGCCCCGCAACGTGCCTCAGTGTGTGTGTGTGTATATGTGTGTGTGTGTGATATGATACAACAGAGTGTGTGTGTGTGTGTGTGTGTTTGCGATATTTATTGTTGTTTTTTGCCAAAATGTGACGCGAGACTTGCGAGGCAGGCAGCATGTCTGTGTGTGTGCGTGTATGAGTGTGTGCGTGTGTGTGTGTTGGGTAAAGGTTTTCCGTAAGCTTTCCCGCCAGTGGCACCTGTCGCCTGTTTGCTTGCAGGACTTGCGCCTGCACCAGCTGCATTCGAGTCCTTTTCATAAGTCGAACCGTGTGATTTGAATTTCTGCGCATTAATCTGCATAACGCACTAGGACTCTATGTTAATACACTTTTCGTATACCCTGTAAATGCAAAGGGTGAAAAATTTATATTCTTTTATGCTAGTTAAATATTGAATATCATTTGGCTTAGATTCTTTTATAAGAAGTTTAGTTAGTTATTTAATTTCGTATTAAAATAAATATGAATAAAAAAGAGAATCAATTATATTTATTTTTTCATTAAAAATTAAATGCACAGCAATTATTTTAATTATTTTCAATAGACATTCTTAATTTAAATTAATATTTATAAATTTATATATTTTTATGTAATTTTAATTTGTATATATATTTATGTATATTTACAAATAACTTTGAGACTTTGGCAAATGTAAAGGTTCTTCTACATGGATAATTTATATTTAAAAAGTAAGTCATATTTTTTAAAGAGTTATTTGCCTTAAAGAAAATACTTGCATATTTATTTATTTAGTCGTTATTCATTTTAACTTGCCAAAAAGGATATCTGAAAGTCAAGTACTTAGAATTTCTTTTATTTTCACGCTCTTGTTGCCTATATATTGCCATTTCCGGCATATGTCCAGGCATACAGCTAATCAAAATGTCCGATACACACACTTCACACACTCACACACACTTCACACTCTCACACACACACGCACACAAACACACTCAAGTGCAAACCTTGCCTTCGATTGGCATCTGATGGATGTGGAGCAGAAGGCGAAAGGAGATTTCAATTCATTGTGAAGGCACTTCATTTTTGGAGTCCTTTGGTCTAGCGGAAGTATTCGCATTTTATTTCTGTCCATTCTGCCCATTATTATTAATATTTTATGGTGCGTTATTAGGGTCATTAGAGCCCGGCCTTCAGTTTCAGCCCTGCTCCACTCTCATTATGACACGTAGCTTTGTGCAGCTTCCGGCAGCTTCCGTTTCCGCCAGCGAAAAACATTTGATAAATTGCAAAACCAATGAAGGGGGGAAGGGGAAGGAGATGCTGCAGCTGCGGCTGCTGCTGCTGCTGCTTTTGTTGCTGCTGCTGTTGCTGCACATGCAGATAATGCAAAATGTGTTTGGTTTTTTTTTGGCTAAAGTAAACAATATGTTAATAGTGGAAAAGGGAGAGGAGAGCGTCGTCTGGGCGGGTGTGGTAACTGTTTTTTAAAGATTAGACCCAAGATTTATGATAGAGAGTTTCGGCTATGGCTGGCTTAATGGCAGTTTTATGATTGCCTTTTCCCATCGCTTGATTGATAGATGAAACGATGCATGCCGCTCTCTCAAGGTGCGAGTGTGTGCGTGTGTGTAATTGTGTGTGTGTGCAACTTTGAGCAATTGGTCTCAGCTGTTGTCAAATTTGTCACAAGGCACTTGGAAAACTTAAGCGCAACTTACACATGTAATAGAATACAGCAGCAGAAACAACAACAAAGCGAGACCTCAGTTTGCTTAAGAACACTTCTCGCAACTACTACACTGAAAGAAAATAAATAGTATTTGTTACGGAAAACACTTTTAGGCTGGGCATAATTTTTAATTAATTGTTTATCTTAACATTCTTTAATACTTGGAAATATTTGTATCTTTTTTAAAAGTATCTTAGGAATATTTCATTGATTTGATTAGTTTATTCATATTGTATTCTTAATTATTGTTTTTATTTATTTATTTTTGTTTAGTTATTTTATTTTAAAGTTTAAAGTAGTCCATTTAATTATAAAATACCTCTTAGCTATAATATAAGATTATAAATATACCTATCAAAATTAAGGGATATAAAGATACAAAAACTTTAATATATCTTGGAAATCTTATTATTATTATTGTTAATATTTTTAGTATATTTTCGGAAAGGTACAAGTATTGATATTATTCATAATTACAATTACTGTTATTCAATGTTTTTTATTTAACCTATTTAATGTTGTTCTTTGTTTAATACTTGTCTTACTTACTTTGATTTATTATTATTATTTATATTAATCATTGCCTTTACACCAAAGCATTGTTAAGAAGAGTATACTCACATTTCTCTGAGTGTAGTTGCAGCTCTTGGCCAATCCATCAAGTGCTGCATGCAACACACAACTACTCGAATTACCAACAATAACAACAACAACGTGAAAGATACACAAACCAACCAAACACACACACACACACACACACACAAATACACACTCACACACATAGATACTTTCCCCCTTGGCTCACATGCAGCACGCACATCCCAAATTCAGTCCGAATCCCAATCCCAATTCTAAGTCCAATCCCCGCCCTGAATACGGGACACATCCCTTTCGTGTCCTTCTGCTTCGGTGTGATCCGCTGCAGATGTTTGCATTTATTTTGTAATTACTGTCACGCAATGTGACCATCAAATCAAATAAAACAAATTCCCGTTGAGTGAAAGTGAAAGTGAAAGAAAACTCAAGTTTCTTTAAATGGTTTCAAGTTTTTCCACGGGGGAGGTTGCTACGAAAACTTTTCAGCCCTCTAATTAAACGCAACGAAGTTCAATGATTTCAGTTTTGAATAGACCTACATAATGAATAAATAATAAGGTGAATGTGAATGAATAAACCAGTGACCGAATTCCTTTGGAAACATGTTCAAAATATGTTTGAAATTGGATTTATGGAATGGTTTTAAAGTAATTATTAACCAAGTAAAAGTTTAAACGTGAAATCGTAGATATATGATATATATTTATTTAAAATATACTTAGTTTTGTTCTTTTTTTATTAAGATATTTTAATTTATTTTTCCAAGTTTTGGGCATATATTTAAAATATGTATTTTTCAACTAAAGGGTTAATAATAGCCAAACTTATGTTTATTTAATATGTAGTCAGCACGCTTATAAAAAATACTCGCTTTATTATTTTTGCCCGCTCTTTGCACAAGCTATGCAAACAATTCGACACTTTCTTGGAGCTAAAACCAACAAATTTCTAAATGTGCACAGACGCTTAAATCCCCTTTAAAAAATGGTTGTCTGCCATTTAAAACTAAACACGTCTGCCAATATTAATATATATTGTATTTCCGAGTCTGCTGCGTACGAAAAAAAAAACAGCTTCCATTAACGTCAAACCCAAACCCAACTGAACTGAACTGAACTGAGTTCAACTCAAACCAAAATTTAAGTTTTGTTTTGTTTTTATTTTTTGTGCAGGCAGTTTTTCAAAACTTTTGCCCTGTCTGCTGTAAAAGTTCAATACGTTCTTCTTCCACGAACAATTTCAAATGCAACACAACGCGGCAAGGATATTTTTCACTTTGCCAAAGGGCCACGTCCAAAAATTATATATGGAATTCACGGCCAGGGCCATTCGACGTTTCCAGTTCGCAGTTCGCCGTCGTCTGCCACTTGTTGTTTGGGTTGGACAACACTTTCTGGCTCCCCCCTTTTCCCTCTACCCCCTCAGTCTTCCTTTGAGTGTTGCCAATGTTAATCGAAGTTGTGTGCAGGAAAACAAAAAAAATAGGAAGAGGAAGCAAAAAAGAACTCAGCTCGTCGCGTTATCTCACGTATATGGGCAGACATAAAAACAAATTACATGTCGTGAGGAGGCGTAGTAGGGGGCGTGGCACAGGGCAAGGGGCAAGGGGCAGGCGCAGAGAATGCTGCTTAAGCGGCTTTATGTACAAAAATTGTAAATGGCATTTGTCTTTTGCTTTATGTATGTATATGTGTGTGTGCGAGACTCTCTCTCTCTTTCTCTCTCTCTCTGTGTGTGTGTGTGTCTCTGCATGCAGCTATTTCCGGCGCGATGGCGGCCAACGGAAGCCGCTGCTGTTTTTGTGTCCTTCTTTTTTTTATGTGTTCGGTTTTTTTTTGTGTTTTGCCAGTGTGCAAAACTGCAGAAAAAGTTTATCAATATTGAAAAGTTTAGCGTGTTTATTTCTTGCTGCTGTTGGTCGGGGCCCCGATTGTCTGTGGCTGGGTCAGAGTCATAACAATAAACCCGGTTCATAAATAAGTTATTAGTCAATGTCTTTCGGGTTTTGTGCTCCTTCACGTTACGCTTTTGATGGCGCTTCAATTGCCGCTCCGTGTTCGGATCGAAAGGACCTGTCCTGTCCTTTCCTGTCCTGTCCTGGCACTTTTCAGTTTCAGCTGCTTTTAAGCACTTTTAATGAGCCGGGAGTTTGGCAAATTATTGAGCAATATAAAAAGTTGATTTAAGCCAATACAATTGCAATCAACTCTATTAAAAGTAAAGTATTTTTTTTAATAGATTTTATACACTTTTAATGCAAACATTTGGCATTTGTTGTTTTGCGAATATTGCGTAGATTTTAATTATAGAACAGTTGTGCTTGGAGTTAGTTTTGTTTTTAGACTAAGACAAACTTTAAGACCGCCCCCTTTTTTTAACATTTGATACCAAATTGGAATAGCTGTTTAAATAATAGAAATTGTTTATGCTTTTCTATTCAGAAACATTTGAACTTTATTTAATGAATATATTATTTGTAGATTTTTTGTTCATTTGAGCTAATTGATATTTAATATATTTTTATTTACTTAAGTTAAATTAATATTTTTCTATTTTAATTATTTTTATTTTATGGCTATTATTCTTATTAATCTTTTTTAAACTTGTCAAAATTTTTTATATTAAATATATAAATATTTTTACATACCTGAAGATGTATATAATATCAACTTATTTAAACAGCAAGCCTGAACAAATTTCTGATTGTATTAATCAGCAAAATATTTAGTATTATAAGCCCGTTTGCCGCTTGGCAACAACTGAACAAACAATCACATACCAAAATACAGTTTAGAGTTATTCAAAAAAAGAAAGAAAAGAAGTTTTATGACGTCTGCGAACATCAAATAATATTTGACAAATAAAATCGATGGCAGCTGTGTAGACTTACCAAAAAATAGATTGCTTGCGATGTGTGGCTATAAAACTGCATGGAATTAGATGGAGCTTATCATTCCCGGATTGAACACAGACCCAACCAAGATGAGAACCCAAATTATTTTGCTGGGCTGCGCCCTTTTGGCCATACTCGTTGCCTTCCCGCCAGCAGCCGAGGCCGTCACCTGTGCCGTGGATCCCACGAATGCCGCCTGCATCGATTGCACGCTGGCCGCTAATGTGGCTAATGCCGAATGCGTCACTACAACCACTCTGGCGCCCACCACCACCACCGTGGCACCAACCACCACATTAGCACCCACAACCACAGCAGCCACCACAACAGTGGCGACCACCACAACGGAGGAGTCCTGCCGTCACCGCCACAGGCATCATCATGGCGGACGCTGGGGCGGTCGCTGGGGCGGCGGCTGGGGCGGCGGCTGGGGCAGGCGTGGCGGCAGGCGCGGCGGACGCCGTGGCGGCAGACGTGGCGGCAGAGGCCGTGGCGGCGATCGCTGGTAAAGAAAACTCTTTGCTCATAATCAAATAATATTCTAAATAAACCGGATCATTGAAAAATTTGTGATTGTTTTTACATAAATCATTTATTAGGCTAAAGTCTGCAGAGTATGAATATTCTGCATATCTAAGAAAGAAAGAAAGTTGCTCATAGTCTTAAGAAATAATTATCTACAAGAAATTTAAAAAGGATTTTAGATCGCTGGTGAAGAAAACTCTTTGCGGCTCACAATCAAATAATATTCTAAATAAACCGCAGCAAAGAGTTTCTGCATTTTGAATTCTTTAGAAAGTTTTTCAGGGTCTTCCTTTTAAACCATTCTAAAAAGAAAGTTACTAGTAGAATTTAAAATTAATTATCTACAAAATTTTAATAAACTAACTAGTCTAAATCAGCATATAGTCTTCATAAGAGTTTAAGTGAAGTTCGCTGGTAAACAAAATTCAGAATCAATTAAATTCTTAAGTTAAATGGATTATTTTAAAAAATTTTGATTGCTTTTGCATTTGTCGGTTATTAGATTACAAATATACTGAAGAAAGTATGTTAGGGTCTCTTTTGGCACTTTCTAAAAGAGATTTTCAATATTACACTACTCAATCTACTCAAAGGTATTGCTAAAAATAATCTACATAAAAATAGTAAAAGTTTTTAGAGTAATTTTTAATATAACACAATAGCTTAGATCAGCATTTACTCTTCCTAAGAGTTCAAATTAAATTCATTCAACACCTTTAAGCATGCTCCATCGAACAATTGACTAAATGGCCAAATCAGTCATCAAATATCAGTCGAAAAATGCAATCACAGTTGAAAGTCGCGCAAAACATTGACATAATTACGAGTGTATGCTATAAATAAAATTCACGTAGAAAACAAAAAGAAGAAAATAACGAGAGAGAGAAAAACGCAAAAATGAAGTGAAATTTTAATAAGCTAAATAAACGTGGCAAGGGAGGGGAAGAGGGAAATGGAAGACGCCGCCGCCGCCAGGTGAAAGCGGGCCAAAGAAAAACAGCAGACGCAAAAAGAGAGCAGCTACTGGAGGAGCCGCATAATGCAAAGCCCCAGACAAATATGTGTGTGCCACACCCACCGCCCCCGCCCTTCCACATGCCGCAGACAGGGCCGAGATGTGTGCTATGCTTTTCTTTATGCATATTTAAAAAGCCACCCACCCAATAAGTATGCTACAAATAATAAGCGTAGTGAAGCGCGCCGCGCATTATAAACCAGACCAGGGGTGCAGCGCTTGCCCCCAGCCCTGATGCCGCCACTCAAGCGTCGTGCCCCAGACCATTTTTAGCCCCAAAGTCTACATGGAATTATGCGAAGCTTCTGCTGCCTGTTGTTGTTTTTGTTAATGGAGCAGCGTTGTGTTGTTGTTGGTCTTACTGTTGGCATTATCCTGCGACTGTGATTGTCTGCTCTGTTTGTAGTTAAAATGAGCTCAACAACAACAACCATCCAGAAAGGAAGACAGGACACGGTGCGCCATTAAATGCGCAGCAGAAGCTAAAGCAAACTCACAAAGAGAATATGCTAAACGTTTGACGAGACTCAACAACAACAACAGCAAAAAAAACAAAATAAAGAACGAACATGAGCTTAAAAAAGTAAAAAATTGAATATAAAAATAAAAAAAATATATATTCGAAGACAAAATATTTGTGTATAAGGAAAAAATCACGACACGTTATGAAGCATATCAAAAGTCAATGTAATGAATTCCCCGAAAAGCTGATGCCATTGATTAAAGCGGAAAGCAGCGAAGGATTCGAAATGTTTTCACAGGATAACAGCCAAACTCAAGTGTGTGTCAAGTGTGTTCCATTGAAAAGTCAATCGCAAAAGGTATTTGGAATAAGAAAAGAATTAAGTCAGTCAGTGTTTAGGTTTCTCAGAAGGGAAAATTCTGTGCTTCAATTTCACTAGAATTTTTTTTAAAAGAAAGCTTAAAATATATTTTAAGTAAAATTTTAAATACTTCCACCTTACATTAATAAAAATTTATAAATTAAAAAAACAGAATATAGTCTGTTTAAAGAATTGTTTAGTTTCGGATATCTATTAATTTTTTACATTTGTATTTTAAAAATACTCTATGAAAATCTTCTGCAAACATTCCACCCATTAAAATGAAAGTAAATGGTTTTTGGATTACATTTCTCCAGATTCCTGTAATCCCCTAAGAAAATACACCCCAAAACAAGTAAAATCAACTGCTCCCCCAAAGGTTTCGAAAGTCACCCACAAAGTGTTGTCTAATGATGTGTTTCGCCCTCAGGCTTTTACATTTTTTATACAATTTCTGGGCGCCCCCCTTCTGAAAGGTGTCAGAAAACAGAAAAGGCATAAAAACCAAATGCCAAATTAAAGCTCGATGGTTTAGTACAAGTGATTTTTTCGCCAGAAGAACAAGAAAAGAATTAAACGAGGAAGCAACAAAAAAAAATACAACATGACATAAAAAACTGAAACGATGAGCACTTTCAGCCCCTCATTCAAGATTTAGCCGCTGCTCAAACTGATAGAGCACAGCATCCTGGGTTATTGAACTGCCAGGCCGGAATCGACACTTAAAAAAAAAGCGGCACACCTTATCGAAATGACAAACAAATTTTAATCAACCCACAACAAGCATTCATTCTCGACTGCTGCTGATGACATCCTTTTCTTTTTTTTTTGGGCAGGAGACGAGCCGAAAAACATCACGTCGATACGATTTTAAGCACATTGATTAGAAGTGCCCTGCGAGGAGGACTCTATGGGCGCACGGACACCGGATAATAATAGCTGCTGCTCGTGATGCGAGCCTGTTTGATGTTGATTATGACAAAGTTGCTGCCTGCCTGCCTGATAAGCCTTAAAACTCTCAAACGATGAGCGTGCAAATTTATATAAAAAAAATGGAAGCCTTAAAAGGCACTACAACTAGCGGGAAGCAGACATTTTGATGCTCTTCTGTTAGCTTAGCGTATATAAAATAGAACTTTTATATTAGTTATTTTATGATAGTAGCAGAAAAGGTTGTATTTAAAATTAAAATTTATTTTATTCGGGATTTTTGTTTTTTTATACATTTTATTTATTTATAAAGTAAAACTAAGATCTACTTGCATTATGAGTTATTTATTTAGGTATGCTTATTATCCTAATGGAGAAAAACATGTCAAATATAATCCCTTAAAATATACACGTTATTAAAAAATCGAAAATATGGGCTTACATTTTAGAATATTTTTTAGACATACAATGAAATTCGTTACCAAAGGATATGCTGGCCAATTCTTTAACTTTAACTCTGATAGACTTAATTCTTAATCTACCTTCTAAGCTTACGCTGAAAGTTAAAAATTTTAAACATATAAATTATTTATTTTATACAAAGACTTAACAAATATAAGCATAAGCTTGAATCTTTCATTTAGGAAGGCAATATATTTTAATCAATTTTATTATATATTTATATTACTCTCATAGTATATTTTTATTATCTACACATATAAAATTTTACAAAAGCAACCGAAAAAGGTTTTGATCCCACCACGTGAGTGTATCTCAAGCGCGATTCAGGAGGCGGAGTCGTGAAAACAAAACAGGATGCGAGGCGTTGTTGCCGCAGTTGCCGCCTTTGACGCCGTTGTTGTTGTTGTTGCCTCCTGCATGCGACGCACGTGTCGCCCTAAAAAGCCGATCTAATCAAATGGAAGTAAAATGTGTAAAAGGTGGAAAATTTACGCTGAGAAAAAAGCCAAGAACACAGCAGCCGGAAAAATAGACCAAAAAATATATATAAAAAAAAAATAATAATAATACCGAAGCGAAAAGAACAAAAAATTACTCAATGTGGAAAATGGAAAATCATAACTCGTCGACTTTTTTTTTCCTTTCTATTTTCATACACACACTAAAGTTCGTGCCACATGACTAGACATGAATTCACAGTGACTTTAAGCTTAAAGTGTGTACTTTACGCCGGGCTCTAAAGGAAACCCCCCCCCCCCCCCCCCACAAAATGGGTATCATATGCTAATTTCCATATGGTCAACCCTTTTGCGAGCAACGCTAAACCCAACATGGGAAATTTTAATAATTTTCACTGAAGTTTTTGCCTGGCTTCCAGTGCGTTGCCTTTTGGGCTAATTGTATGCTAAACGTTTGCAAAAGAGGCGGAGCGGGGCGGGCTGGGGGCGTGGCTCTTTTGGGCGGGTTGGCATTTTGGAGCGCAAAGTTTTTGTGGCAGCTTAGAGTTGGGCCAACATTGGCGACACACACACTCATACACTCATACACACATACACTCGGTGGACACATGAGACATTGCCGGAGCTTAGAGTTACGACAGCGAGCCGAACTATCAACATGATAGCCGGGTAATGACTTTAATTGGTGGCATGCTTGTGATATTCAAAAGGGGGCCAAAGTTAATATCGTCTATGATGAAGCATCGCTGCTCGTGTTTTGTTATTGTTGTCATTTTCGTGCTGTTGCCGGGTTAATTTTAATGATACTCGCTCAGCCGCCGTTCCACAAAAGTTGCGTCAAACGGAATGCAGAAAGTTGGCAGAAAAGGGTTTAAATGAGTTAACACTATGAAAATGAGTTGCTGTTAAAGCGTGTTAACGCATTTGTCGTGACAACATTTTCAAGTGCAAGCCAAGTTGAAGGAATGAAGGAGAAAAATGTTTCACTTATATTTGCGAAGTTAACCAAAGTAAAGGTTTACATTATGAAAATTTAAGTAAATGAATATTGTATTTATTTTTAATATATGTATGTAGGCATAAACTTATATATCGTTCTTTTATGTATATATATATATATATATATATCTGGTTTTAATTATCATATATTTTATTAATATTTTATTTATATCAATATTATTAATATCTAGTTTTAGTTATATTATTTTTATAAATTTGATTTTTTCAATTATATATATTTTCAATAGACACTCGCAAAGTCAACCATTTCAAATAAATAAATAAATAAAATAAAAAATTAATAAAAAAATATATACTGATTTATCTAATTTTAATATATAAATATTTGGTTTTAATTATAATATATTTTTTTATATATTTACTAATAAATCTGGTTTATTCTATTTTACAGGGTTTACTAAACTTGTATTACTTTAACATATCAAACTTCTTCTAAGTATATTTTATATAAACCCCGATTTAATTTTAAGCTCTTACAAGTCCTTGTTCGTTCTTCCGATCTCTGCTTTGGTCACTTGCTAATTTTCACACCCTGCTCTCGAGCCCACATTAATCTTACACATTTACCAAAGTGCAAACTTTACACAATTCTCTGCCCAACTCGGAGAGTCCTCCCACCCACCCATCAAAAAAAAAAAAGCATCCTTAAGTGGCCGCGTGTCGCCTGTGGAACTGCAATGCGGAGCCAGGTCGAGGCCATTATTTTCACGGTTCAACGATGCGCTAATGCAAGGACAACGTTTGCACACTTTCTCCTGCACAGCTTTCACTCTCTCTCTCTCTCTCT
The DNA here is from genome assembly GCA_004143845.1 of Drosophila lacertosa. Classification (NCBI taxonomy): domain Eukaryota; kingdom Metazoa; phylum Arthropoda; class Insecta; order Diptera; family Drosophilidae; genus Drosophila; species Drosophila lacertosa. Next base: position 128,868 of record SCDZ01000203.1, on the reverse strand, counting down.
CTTCGTTTCTCGCCCACGTGCTGGGCCATAATTAGGCGGACCGTGGCAAATCCAATAATTACCGAGCGTTAAAAAACTTTCAAGTGCGCCGTGCACACAACCGCAGAACACATGTCGGTCGCCCGGTCGAAGGGGGGGGCGTGCCAGGATATGAAACATGAAAAACAAATTGAAGAGCCAACATCCGGTCGCTGTTGTTGCTGTTGCTTCTGTTTCTGTTGCAGCTCTCCTCGTTGCTGCTGCTGCTGCTGCTGCAGATGACGTCGCCTGCGTCGTTGTCAATGCAACAATGACGACAATCAAATGACGTTTGCATCAATGAGCAATTGGCAAACAGGACGCGGCGCACAGCGAAGGCCGATAAAAAAAGGAGGAGAAAGGCAGCGGGAAAATGATAGCGTGGATTAAACGATTTTTAATGAAAAGCCTTCAGACGGCCGCATGAATGAATGACAGCGGCTGACACACGCACACCCCACGACCGAACCCAGAGCCCTGAGCCCAGGAGCACCATGTGGACAAGGACGCAACACAAAGAAAAGGCGCACAAAAACACACACACACACAAACTTACACACACACACATATGGCAGGAGTACAATGAGGAAAAACGGAGCCTCAGCTGCAATTGCCAGCAAATGCAGGGCAAAAAATTGCAGGATTGAAAATTGCACTTGAGGCCGATCGAGCGAGACGACAGCAACAGCAGTCGAAGGGAATGAAAATGCAGATAGTGAGGGGAGGAAAACCCTCGAGGAGGAAAGAAAACAGCGCTTCAATTGATATGAACGGAAAACGGTTTTCTTTACTGTCCCAAAAATTGTTTGCTATGATGGAATACTTTCGCCTGCGTCTAGGTTAAGCACTAACCCTTTGAGTCGTGGTTCTTTGTGCTGTTTTTGTCAGGGGTTCCGCTGATTGGGTTCGCGCTGGCATCTTGTCCATCTTCAAAGCGGCCTTTTGTTGTCAAGGTGCGGGTCTCTCCAAATAAAGTGAAAGCTGGTCAGCAGGAAAGTGACCGGCGATATGAACGAGGGGCTTTTGAAGTGTTGTGGCCAACTTAATGAAGTGGACATATCAGCCAAGAGATGCACAGAGAAAGCAAAACAGAAGAGGGAGAAAGCTTGCCTGCCAATTGATAAACAGTTGAGGGTAAACAGAACAAAGTTCAAGTTAAGCGGCGTCCTGGCGATTGCCCAGCGATAGAAAGTCAAAAGCAGAAGAACATTGAAGCAAAAAGTTGTGGTTAAGTAAATGCTTAAAATGTGTACTGAACTAAAGCAGAGATAACATTGGCTAAAAATAAAAAAGAAAACAACAAACGGAAGGCAAAAGAAAAGGTTCATTTGAAGCAGAAAAGCTTACACAACGAAGTCAAGTTGGGCCGAATAAAAGAGCTTAAATAAAATGCGAAGGTGTTTTTAAAGAAACTCAAAGAAATTTTGATTTTTACTTATAATTTTATGTCATTTAAACTGAGCTTTTTGTTTCCTTATTTAAGACATTTCCATGTAGGCAAAATAAAGTAAAGGATCCTTATTATTATTCTATAAACTTTATACTCTAAACTATTTCTATAGTTTAAACGCCTTCTGCAAACTATTTTCCTATAATTTCTCTACAAAAATAATCCTGATAAAGGAGTTTAAATTATCTTTCTTCACATGTTTTCAAGATCAGATTTAAATATTGCCCTGCTGTATTTTTAGAATGCCAAACAAACGTTTTTGTTTTCTCTTATGAAACATGTTTTTTATCTACAAATGCATTAAGGTGCAGATTCTTCACTTTGAAACTATTCATAACATTTTACAAACCTTTTCCCATGCAGCACACACAGAAAAACACTTTAAATTAATCGCTTGGCCCAGAATGAAGAGTGTAATTTTGTTATCGGCCGATCTACATATGAGTTTTTTGGGGCATTAGTGTCATATTTTATCAGCTCGAAGGCGACATGTTCCTGCTAGGCAAACACAGCTGATAAGCAGACCCCAAAGTCCATTACCATTACCATTATCATTATCCGCGCTCGCGAGCACACGCCATCCTTCAGAGTGTCCAAGTTCCTTTGTCCTTTGTGGAGCAATTTAACGCAGTGTGCGTGGCCCGAAATAAATAACCAAAAATGTCGACAGCACACACAGAGAGAAAAAGATGGGGCAGTTGCCTAATTATGCAGCGTTGACAAAACAACATAATATATATATATATATATATTTATAAACGAGACGAGGACATGGGCGCCAGGACATTGTTTGGAATCTGACCCGCCGTGGGGCCTTGGAAACTATTAAGAAAACATATTTTTCTTTTTGAGAAAATGGCGCACGCGGCGCGCGTTTAACACTAATCATTGTCATTATTATCGCTGGCAGGCGCAGGACTTGGTCCTGCCTGGCAAGGAACTCGGGTGCGGTACCATTAAAAATTCATGATCTCAAGTGGTTTGGGTCTTTTGTTAGTTTGGGTGCCATATTTCACATTTGTAAACCTTCAGTAGCTTCGTCGCCTTCAAGTGGTTTTATTTTGGGTACTGTTGCGAGCCCTGAGCTCGACATGTGGCTCAGTTCCCGAACCTCGAGCCGGGCACAAATTGATCAACGAATCAATAAAACGCCAATTAACATTAATTTTCACACGCAGACCAGCTCATGAGCTGTTCAATTTACCCCTTTGTTCAATTTGTCAACTAATGTGAAATGCAGTAAAACAATTTGAAAGAGTTTTGTCCATTGGGACAAACGAAAACTCCACTGAACTGAAATTCGAAACTTTTGCTTTGTTTTGTCAGCAGCGAAAAAAGAATGAGAATTAAAGAAACTATATAATTAAAATTTAATGCAGCTATTTGAATTCGAGCTGCGTTCCAAGTCCAAGCAATTTGAGGCTCTCAATAAGTAACGAGATGCGGAGACAAGAAAACTGTTTAGACATTTGCTTTCTGGGTTTTTCCTACGAAAATTGTACCAAAGCATGCAACATTCTCCCTCTCTTTCTCTCAATCTATCTCTCTCTCTCTCAATTGGTGCATTTGCGTGTTTACAGCAGAGCGCAATTAAACAACATTTGTTTGTCTGGAGAGGGGCAAAAAGGAGCTGGGGGGCAGAAGCAGAGAGGCTGTAAGGGAATAATGTTTTTGATTTCCCCAAAGGGAATTACCACATAGCAACTACAAAATGATGCATGACGAACTAATGGAGCAGCTGTGAGGTATAGGAATCTGAGTAAAGGCATCCTTAAATCATATATTTTGAGTTGATAGCTCAAAACAAGACATACTTTTGTCTTAGAGAACAAAATGATTTGACATGTAAAAATGCAAGCATTAGCATAAAATAAATATATATATTTTTAGTTAAGAAATAGAATACATTTAAAGTAAAGTAAAATTCTCTTTTGGATATCGACTAATAATTATGGAATATATCTATATGATATAAATATAAAGATAGCTTATAGAAAAATTTATATTTTAATATTGAATAATAAGATATAAAGACCATAGAAGCTATATTTAATGGTATATATATAATAATTTAAACATATATTTATTTTTTTATTTTGGCATATAGATGTTAGTTTTTTGTGTCTGTTTGCCTCTACGTTAATTATTTTTTAATTGATTTAAATAAAAACATTGAAGTATTCAAGTTATTTTATGATTTATTAAAAATAAATATGTGTTGTTCTTGGAATTTATAAGAAGCTTATTTGTAGCAGAGTCAAATAATTATACGTATATTAAAAATAGATATACATACAATCATTTTAAATATAATCCAATAAAATGACAGCATTCAAAAATCAATATTACGATGTTTAAATAATATAAGAATCCTGAGAATGTTAAATAAATAAATTGTAACATTTATAAAGTAAAACTTGCCATAAAATGCATAAAAAATTCTTCAAAATAAAAAATTGTATCACAACTGCATAAGGAACAAGTTCATAAGCCAACAAAAAGGAACTAAACGAAAAACAGTTCATTAGCAATAATTGAATTTTGAGTGTGTCGATAATCTTGGCTGGTAAAAACTGTGGCCCATTTCCGTTCGGTGCTCAAATTATTGCAGCTTGCCCCGAGCACAAACACCGAGCTGTCAATCAAGCTGCCTTGCAACCAGCACTCACAGAGACATTCAATACACACATGACACTTGTTACGACTCCCTTCCCCTCCCCCCTTCCCCCTTCCCCTTTCAGACACTCAGTTGTAGAGTGACAGGCAAAAGTCAAGAAAATTAAAAGTGCATTGCAATACAAGATACTCGCACGACAAGGAAATGCCAAAGCCAAAGCTAAAGCCATCGCCAGGGCACAGTTGTCAGCCATGGGCCAAACACCTGCCTAATGTCAACTGCTGCTGAGGTGAGTGACATAAAATTCAGAAATTGAAAAGCGAATATCGAAACTACACAAGTATCGAATGAAAGACCAAGTATTTCCGGCTCGAATAGTCGCCGTGAGTGCAGATAAGGCATGCCCCAAACGGTGGCAAACATTTGGCCCTCGCCCAAAGCCCAAAGGCAAACAAATTGCCGAGTGTGATAAAAAAAAAGAAAAAGAAGAAGAAAAACAACAAAAAATATACAATGCGAAATCCGTAGACCATAAAACGTTAACCGTAAACAACAACAATGCCGAATAATAAGTGTGGCTCCATTTTCCACTTAATTTATGGATGAATATGGTAGCATCGATAAACCAAAAGCACTGGCCAAGGCAACAGTGAAGGCATTGAACGTGAATTTTTAATAGACTTTTAATAACCCACACAGAGTTTGGGGGGTGGCTAAACAGAAAGTGTAATGAACCGCAGCCGCACATCGTGCAGACATTTTCCAAATGAAAAGCCATTGAAAGGCGTTGCCACTGGGCAAACAATGGAGGCACACAGAGAAAAAAAAAAGAAGAGACAGTTAAGCCAAAGCCAGGATGCGATACAGGATGAACAGGACGAGAGTGGGTGGCAGACAAACAACAATAAAGATAGAAATCAACGCAGACGTGTGCATAAAATATTAATTATCAGCAGTTTACTGGCAACGGCAGCTCGACATATTGGCAATGACTCTGAAAAGTCAGGCCAGAACAACAACAACAACAACAACAACAACAAGAACAACAACAACAGACTTTGGCAGACGCGACACGCAATAGAAAATAGCGCAAAGCTTTGGCAATGGCATTGGCATTGGCTGCGATGCTAGACGAAGGATGAAGGACGAAGGACGAGGGCGGGTTTAAATTAGTAAGCTTGCCAGTTGGAATCAGTTGGCAGCATTTGGCGCCATCGACAACCGACTCAATCTCTGTGGCTTTGTTTGAGTTTTCTGGCCAGAACGGCAGACAAAAGTGCATTAAACGCAGCTGTGTGCACTGTGGAAAATGGAAAAACCGGGCATCGTCAGAGACGACAAACAGTAGGCGCTAAAAGGGTTGCCAACAAATGCAGCTGCCCTGGATAAAGTACTTTAATAGGTGGGCTACAATTCCAGGGTGTGTAATAATGCACTAATTGCAGAGAGTTTTGTTAAACTATCAAATAGCATCAGTGAAATTGGAGATTTGAAGAAAAGTTGAGAAGGTGTGTTATAGATCGAAAGGTGTTGATGTTTAATTAATATTAAATATGTAAAAGTAGCTGTTTATATAAATGTATATCACATTGAATTGTCATTTGTTCAAATCGAATAAATTTTTTATTTTCGGTTTCTCTGTCTTAGCTATAAAATGATAGCTAGGACTGCAGATAGAAGATATGTTGAGGTTAGCTTAATTAAAGCACTTTATTATATAGAATAAAAAAGAATAATATCAATATGATTCAAGAATACTATTGCACTTTTTGAACGTAGGTTAAAAATTCTGTTTTTATTTAGGTGTATAAACAAATTTGTTTTATATCTAATGAATACTCTTTCATTCAGTAAAGCATTACTCAAATTTGCTTTATATCTGAAAAAGGTATTCACTTTTTAACATACCTAGTGCATTCTGCTCTGCAACAGTCATAAGGCATGTATGATAATAATATTATATATTTATATATATTTATATTATTTTTATTTTGTAATCATTTATATTTTAGGGCAAAGACTTAGATACAGATATTTAAGCATAAAGTACTCAATTTCCACTGACTATTTTTAAATAATAATTTGAGTCACTTTCTACAGAAAATATTCTTATAAAGTTTTGTTTATTTTTTTCTAAGGAAATAATATTCCAATTGAATAGTGTCCATATTCTTAATGATTTATTTTACTTTACTATAGAAAGTTAGCAGTAAATAGCATTTTATCATTATGCTTGATCAAGCTTAATAATCCCAAATCTGAATTTTTGTTAGAATATTTAATTATTGTATATTGTTAAATTATCTTTAGTTATTTACAATTTTAAACTCATATCTTCAGCCTAATATGTTAATTTTCTTTTGCAGGATCTTGCCCAAGAGTGAGGTGGGTCTGTTAGGCCGCCGGTCACCGTGTCTGTGTCCCCTCCGCCTCCAATCGGGTCGCCTGTCTCCTCTGTTGGGATGTCTCCTTCGTGGTGGCACCTCGACGTCAACGTCTTCATCGATGCATTCTTCGTCCTCTGCATTCAAAGGATCCGCACAGTCGACGCAATTCACAATGTCGGGCTCCTCGTCACAGGTGACTGCATCGCCTCCAGGCAGGTGGGAAATAAATGCCAAAAGGCCACAACACAATATAAGAAACTTGATTTTCATCTTAATTGAATTGAAATACTTTCAATAATCGAATAATGAACTTAAAACAAATCTATGAGCTTATATAGCCAGCTAGTTGATAGAGATTTGCCAAGTTTGCCCAGCTGTTGGCGAATTGTTGTTGCCAAATATTATTAAAGAGCGATTAACTAAGAAATTATAAACAATAGTTAAATTCGCATCGCTTTGTTTGCGGCTTATTTGCATTTAAATATTTGAGCAGTTGTCGTTTATTTGATCTATTGAAGGTTATTGGCAGGTGATTAATACTTTAACCGAAATATCCAACTCAATTTTAATTAAGTTGGTTTCGTAAATGTTAATTGATTTCAGTTAATGTGAGATGTCTAATTATATTAGAAATCAATATGTTTATTTATTATTGTGTAAAGTGAAATTTACTATAGAATTCGAAGCATGAATTTGTTTTTAGTGCAGAAACTAATTAATAGACTATTTAAAACATCTTAGAGAAAATGTTTACATTGTATAAAGGGATGAGATAAGTTCAAGAATTATTGGGAAACGATGGTGAAATTATAATTTTGTATCTGGATAATTTTCAATTTGTGGTTTTTTTTTTAGTCCTTACTTGATTAGCTTCCCATGAATATTGTCTAATGTATTGCACAAATTAAAATTCATTTGATTCCTTACCCAATTGATTTACCTTGATCTTTCAATCTTATTGTTAAGATCTTCGAAATTGTCTTTTAATTAATAGCAAACCAAAAAATAAAAAAATGTTTATAAATACATTTTAAAAGCAAAAAAACAAATTTTTCTTAAGTAAATCGGTCTTTTTCTATTTATTTAAAAATACTTCTTAAATCTGTGCTTAGTTTTATTATTGTTAATCTATGTCTAGAAGAGATCTTTGGCAACTGTATTACTTTTACTAGATATTAGGCGTAACCTCCTATCTCTCAACGCCATTATTTGTGTCCCCCTTTTGTTTGACTTATCGGTTCAATTTATCTTTTACCTAGTTGAGCCTTGTTTCTCATCTCATAACAAGCTGCTTAATTATTTTTTTGAGCTGCAGGCGTTACTAAGGAGCAGACCACCGCCCACAGAAAGGAATCCGTCAGGCGGATTCAAATCAAGCGTGAACATTAATTCGATTTGCGCAGATGTGTGCCAATCGACGAGACCGTCAAACTACGTGCAGGAAGGATATGCAGGGACAGACGGATGGATGGCAGGACAATGCGGCGGGCGTCGAGAGTCGCCGGCTTTAATTTCGCATATTGTTGACAACAACACAGAGAGCTGTGCAGAGAAAATGATGTGAGTGCTGGCGTAGAGATATTCAATGGACTAACCCCTCACACACACAGGCACAACAATAACCTGAGGCAAATACTCGTACCTGGACAGTTCGCGCTATCTGTGCTAGTGTGTGTGTGTGTGTCCCCTGTAGCCAGCGAGTTGTCCACTTGGGTCCACGCTGTGTCACTAATTGTGCACAATATGGAGGAAGATATCTGTGTGCGTGTGTGTGTGTGCGTGTGTGTGAGGGGTAGGGGTTGGGAGGGGAATGGAGAACTCGACGTGCTGTTGACTGGTGGTTGCTGCTGCCGCTGTTGTCTGATGGTTTTGCTGGTACTGCTGGTCCTGCCACGCCCCCCTACTCCTCATCCCATCCCCTGCCCCAGGCATGACCTGATGCGGCTCTGGTTGACCATTAGCTGCGGAGTTTTTTGCCTTTTGATCTACGCGCGCGTGTGTGTGTGTGTGTTTGCTGTGTTTAATGCAATTAATGTGATTTTTGGTTGCAAATTAAACGTATTTATCAGCGTTTATCAATTAATTTTCATTTTCATTTACGGTCGACCAATTCTCTGAGGCTTGACAAATTATCAAACAATGATTAAACATGGCACTTTTAATGCGTTTACATCGACTTTAATTAAATAGAAGCAAGCTCATGTGCATCAATTTATGCCGGTGTATATAAGTGTGCGTGTTTGTGTGTGTGTGTGTGTGTAGGTGTTTTTGTGTGTTTGTGCTTGCAAACGGAAGCCATCTCCAGGTCAAACATTGATCCATCTCACAAATGCCAAACTCGCCAAAAATCCCCAAACCAAACAATAAATTTCATTACATGACATTCTCCTCTCTCTCTCTCTCTCTCTCTTTCTTTCTCTTTGTATCCCACTTGCTCTTTAGCTCATCTACTACGCTGTCTGTGTTTTACAATTTGTGTGGTCAATTTAATACCCTGCATTGGGCTGCTAAATAGGTATATTGGTTGCTATATAAATTGAATTTTATATAAAAATATTTTTTTACTTTTATGCTGTACACTAGAATAAATAATTAAAAGGGATATAGAGAAAGGCTTTTATGTATTTGATTTTTAGGCCAGCTATTTTTTGAGTATTTATTATTATTTATTTTATTTCTTACATAAATATAAACCACTTCTTTGGCTGTTATATTGCTTCATAAATATTTTTAGCTACATAGTGAAAAATTACTTTGTTTCTTACTCAAATAATTGACCACCAAAAGATTTAATACTGAGTGTAAAAAAGTGCACAAATATTTGAATTGTATATAAAAAATAATTAGGAGTTTCAGATTAAAGTAAACACTTATTTTTATTAATGTTTAGTTTAAAAAATCTGTCTTTCACATAACTTGACACCAATCAAATTTAATTTCTAGGGCATCTCTCAGTACAGTTGACAGCTTTGTTGGCAATCGAACTTGTTTTTGGTAATTTATTTGATTTGGACATGGTTGCGGGCACGCCCCCTAACGAGACCGCCCATCGATCATCCCTGCTGCTGCTGCTGGCCATGCTAATAATGTTTTGTAATTTATTTTCAACATGTTGACAGTCGACGCGCATTTTGAGCCGTAAATTTGTCGAATTCGCCATTATTATTGCAGGCAGGCAGTTGTCGATATTGATGTTGTTGTTGTTGTTGTTGTAGTTGTTGTTGTAGCTGCCGTTACACATAATTGATTAAAGGAAATTATATAAAAGGTGCAAACTGCCGCAATTTGATGATGCATTTTGATGGCATTCGCAGGTTTTACGGATTTTCATTTCAGCCACGCTTCAGAGTGTGAGCGAGATAATTTGTAGTTGTAATTGTAAACTCTTAAATAAAAGCGGCTGACAGGCATTATGTGTAATGATCTAACCAGAGTATCTAATTTCTCTGTTGATAAATAATATAAATAAATAACAGAAATTGCACACAAGTAATTATGCCCTGAATGCATTCAAAACATGCTTTTAATTTGAGCTTATTTAGAATTGCATGCCAAGTCCTTAAATAAATTTATAAAAGGCAAAAGTGCAATTACAAAAGAACTAAATAGAAAATAAGGCATAAACTGTAATTATTGATTTAAAATGTTATACGACAAAAAGGGAAGTGCATTAATGATACTTTTAAGAGTTTTAAGAGTCTTTTAATTAATTAGTTTTATACAATAAATATATTTATAATTTATGCATTGAAACGCTCGTAAATATTAAAATTGCTAAAAAAAAAAATCTCTCAAGTTTCCAAAAATAATGTTCATACTTAGCTGCTTTAATGAATATATGACATACTTTATTTATGGCAGCGCTCTTGAAATTAATTTGTAGAAATTCAACTTATACTGATATACATATACATACTTTGTTTGCTTCTTAACATTATCGATTGCTCTTGAACATATTTTTATGTCTCCACTATATTCCATCAAAGTATTGTATTCATGCCCTCATAAGCTTCACCCCTCCTCAAACATAAATACAAAACAATGAACCGAAATGAGCTGATTTCCCAAAAAAAAAGAGAATTAAAATTAACATCGTCAGCAATTCAATGGAAATCAAACAAAAGTCGAAAGCAAGCGAAAGTTCACAGGAAAAATACCAGATTGAATTCCACGTGAATGCCAGAGCGAATGCAAATATTCAATAAATGCAACCGCAACAACAACAAAAACAGCTTCGAGCAAGTTTTTAAAGTATTCGCCCCGTACCGCAGCATCAACCAGCAACAATGCCACGCCCCCTTCGGGCATGCCACACACAGAACGCGAGGCAAACAGAAGAAAAATTAAATTAAGTTTATTGACATATTGCTAATTAGACAGAACATGACAGCGTATCAAGATTTATAGCGCCCGATAAGCAACAGCAGCAGCAGCAGCAGCAGCAGCAACAGCAGCAGCAGCAGCAGCAACGGCCCCAAACATTGGGACCCGCACTCTGTCCCCGCCCGAAGGCGGATCAATGAACGCATTCATTTTAATTGGAGACATGGAAAATATGCCAAACAAAGAACATGAACAAAAAAAAATATTCACTCTGCTCTCTCTCTAGCAAAGGCATAGGAAAGACGACGCTCTAATTAAATGCACTTGAGAATGCCACAACAACAGCAATCTAGTGTGTGTGCGAGTGTGTGTGTGTTCTACGGTTCACTGGAATTTTTGTGTTGCCCCTCAACTGTCTCGTAAATCTCACAGAAATCCAAATTTTCGTCGTCTGCGAAAAAAAAAACTATGAAAAAAGCGCATAAAAATTGTTCAGTTGTTGTCGAACATTTTTGGATTTGGGTTTTTTATTGTTTAGCTCGGGCAATATTTACCTTTTAATAATGCTCGGTGTCTAGTCGTCACCCCGCAATACCAGATATCCCAGGCACCACCGATAAAGGGAGGAAATAGTTGCTGCTGTTGTTGTTGTTGTTGTTGTTGCACTGCTGCCACGCGATAGCAACAAATTTTTTTCATGGCTTTCTTTTTTCTTTTTTTTTTGCTGTGTGCAGCACACAAATTGCTGGCGTGTGTCATAAATTTTGAGCATAGAGCACCGGGAACAAAAAACGATGGCAAAATAACTGAATATAACTGCCACTGAAAATGTGCAAATGGAAAAAAATAAACAAACAAAAATTGCTTATTGGCGGAGTCGATAGTTAAATGCTCTTTTAAAGCAAATGTAATAATTGAATATCATAAATATAATAATAAATGGATTGCAATATAGATTGATAGGTAGATACATAGAAAGTGATTTCAAAAGATAGATAGGTAGCTAAATAAATGGATATAAATAAAGAGAGATAAAAATATATAGTTAGATGGATGTATAGATTTTTATAAATACACATATATATATATATATATATATATATATATATATGAATAGACGGTAGAAATTTATATACGCAGATACTGAGATAGATATTTAAATGTATAGACAGATAGATTGTTCTGTAGATTTTTTACATCAATCATTAAATTTTTAATAAATTATAATTCACTAAATTAATGATATTTGTCTTGGTATAAACACTTGTTTAAATATCAATGTAAAAAAAATATCTCTATTAACAGCATTAAAACAGAAATAATTAGTTGCTTTATTTTGTGTTCGCACAGAGTGTGTAATTTTAATAAATAGAAAAAGGGGTCACATTTCTTTAAGTCATCTAGAATGTCCTACAAATGCACTCAAGGACCACATTGTTTAATTTTACAATGAAAAATATATTATTTAATATTATGTACGTGGAAAGTTTGAATTTCTGCATTGTAAAAAAATAATACTCTTTTAAAACGTTCTGCAAATATGCAGAAAAAATAATTAAACCACTTCTCAAATATGTCCCAAATATTTTGGCATAACCATAACATTTATCTAAAAAGATGTTTTCCCTTACAAAAATGTTTTAATATTGCTTTTTTTAATTTTTTCTTAAACAAAAGTGTTTACCTTTAAATGATATCTGTGAATTCCCAAATCTAGCATTTACTTGCATTTAACAATAAGTTCTGGGAATAATTTTGTTTCAATAAAATAAATGTTCTCTACCAACTTGATAACACTTTAGAGTGCCCAAGCTTCCATATAAACCAAAAAAGAATCCCTGGAGCACGCACATTGTCACACACTCATAAAAAGCTCGACATTCATTGGCCACTGTTTTGACATATTTTTATAACTTTTTTGTTGAATCGTTGTTGTGTGGTATTATGTACATATATGTATATATGTATATAGTATAAGTGTATTGTGTTTTGTTTCCACATTTCATTCACCTGCGTTTGGTTTGCTTTGTTTGTCAACTGGCGCTGTAAAATTGTCTGTAATAAACTAAAATATGCATTACAAGTAAAATGGCATGACATCTGGCTACATCGAAATTGGACATGGAGCACAACTACTTAATGCACTTTTCGTGTCCGCAAGTTCTATGCCTTGATCCCCTCCTGCCCCATCCTGCCCCATCCCCCTTTGGGCAACTCAACCTGTCGCACAATTAAAACAAGGAATAACATTGATTTATTTGGCTTTGTTGCGTTGTAAATTTTCTTAATGCAACATAAATATTTAACTACAGGCATTAATAAATAGTTGCCTATTCATGCGTCCATAGATTTGTGCATATGTAAATATATATAAGACGCTTAGTTGCTATACTTACCATATTTTCCCAAGCATAATCAGACTCTTTGAATTGATTTATGAACTTAACACTTTGCCAGCTCCCCAATTCACAATGGAAACAGACCACCAATAAATTATTGAAACAACCAGCGGAATGGAATGGGCCAGACATTGACTTTTTGGGCTCTGGTTATTGTTGTTGTTGTTGTTGTTTACTAAGCGCTTTTTAGTGTCTTAATTTGTGTGTTGAATTGTTAAAGTCTGGCTGATTGAAGTGTTGATAAAATAGCCAAGGGGGCTTGGTCAACACAATGGATAAGACGAAAACGGCAGTTCAATTGGGTCAGCCTCTAATCAGCCAAGAATTGAAATATAAAGCGATTAGTTGATTAATTAGAAATATATATTTATATATATATACATATAAAATATATAATTATCAGACAATTTAAATATATTACTCTTTAAGGTAAACTATGTTTTTTGACTTATTATGCGGAATAAGATATCTTATATATACTTTTTAGTATATTAACTTGATTATAAAAAAATGTATAAATTAATTTAAAAATGAGAAAAAGGTTTTAAGTAAAATTAATATAATCAGTAGATGCTTTGGTGTATACAAATGAGTGTCAAACCAATTTTCATACTTATACTTTTTAATAGAATATTTTATTTATTCTTACACTAATTTAGACAATCAGACAATTTTTAGCAGAAAGTTGAACTTATTTCTGAAGTGCTATAATCAGATTAGTCAGATAAAAACACTTTGTTATTCGCCGATAAATATCTTCATCTTCGTTTGTCTGCTATGCGCAAGATTAACTTGTTGGCTCTGGAAGATATCTCTATCAGCAACTCATCCGAGTACTTTGTGAATCTGTGACAAGATCCCAACGAGATAAAAGGCTGTCAGTTTGTGACATCATCTTGTCAAGCGACAACAATGAATGCATTCAATACTTTTGCTGCAGTTCTACGCTCTGTAATCTCTTAAGGATCTCTGATCTGATCCGCTTTAGGTGCTCTTTTCAGCCTGATGGGATATTGTATTGTAATACCCAAAGCTAATAATACCCATGCTTAAGGCACAAATCGGTTCAGATACAGCTCGATGTGAGCATTGAGTGAAAAACCGAAGCGCAGCTGATTTAACAGCTAAATGCAAATCATTTGCAATTAGCAGCCATCCTGCAGGCGGAGCCAATTAGGACAGGCAGGCAGGCTGGCTGGCAGGATAAAGCCGACGTACCTTTTGGCTGCTCAGGGATTGGAATGGCAAAATATGCCGGGCCAATGTAAACCATGCAAATCCCATAAAGAAACCAGCGTCGACTGCGACTGCAGCCAATTTCCGTTTGACGTTGCGAAATGTGTCAACTTTGGCAGGATTACAGTACGCACACAGGCACACACAATCGGCACTCGCAGGACCCTGCCCCTTTATTAGTTATCCTAGCTGACTGCCTAACTGTTGGCCTCCTCCTCCACCCTTTCCTCCTGTGCATATTCTGCGAGCCGGAAATTTTTCAACGCATATGCCAATTTTGCTGTCAAGTTTTGTGTGCAACTTGTCGATTCTTTGATTCGCAACTCTGATTGCCCCGCCCACCGCAGCCCCGCCCACACTGGGCATAGAATTGTCAATCGATGCACATTTTGCATTCGCAAAGGCCTCAAAGGGTTAATTGCATTTTGATTGTGGGAACCGCCTGCAGTTGGTATTTTAATTATACACTTTTTTAATAAAGAATCGGGGTTGATTGAAATATAATTACGACTTATAAATTAACTCCTTGAGGTTAACCGAACACCACAATAATTATAATGCTGTCCTTATAAACCAGTCACTTACAGTTAATAGTTTACTGAGTAAAAGGACAAAGTTACCCCTTAGCCGGGACTAAGGGAGATAGTTATTCTATTTTAAAAGAAATAGATCGCATATAAAATTTAAACTGCATTTTATATATGGGATTCGAATCTGGATCCTCGATTATATTTATATAACTATGAGATATCATCTCGTGGGGATATTGTTTTCAACTTCTCTCCAGAAAATTCCGAAATTGCTGATTTAAAGTATTTTTTATTTATATTATAATTAAACATTATGCTGAATTTGGTATTTAATACTAGTACTAATTTAAAGATCCTTCAATCTACTATTTAAGCTCAATAAAAAGATGCCAGATACCTTTACCTCAATTTGTGAACCACATTCTGAAATACGCGTTAAAATTATTTAATCCTTAGTTACAAGTTACTTAGCGCAGTCACATTTTGAACAAGTTTGGTTAATCAAGCAAGGAAAAGGGATTTTCAAACTGACGGAGAGGGCAACCCTTCTGGAGACCTTTAGCTGGTGCATCATTAGCATTTGCTGCCACACGCTGCTCAGGCAGCAAGTCAATCCCAGCTGCGCTCCAAATTTCCACCACCAGGCTCACTTTTTTTATTTTTTGGCCAAGTAAAGTGTGCCCAACTGCCCTGAATAGGTAGCTAGTTACGCCCACAACAACTGGTGCTAGCCTGCCCAAGAAGCCCCTGTGAACCCAACCCTCAAATCGCAGCCATGGTAATCATTTATCAAACAACAAGCGTAAAATTCAATATTTTTATTTTGAAGACGTCGCCGTTGAGCCTGATGCAAAAAAAAAATTAATTAAATTATGAAATTTTATACCCCAAAGCAAATATTTAATTTAATAACATTATTATGCAGCTCGGGTGGTAAGTGGGCGGTGCCACGCCCAGCGCACGCACCAGCACGCGGCATAAAAGTTGCGGAGAGTGGGAAATATGCAATACCGAAAAATATACGTTCATATTTTCCGGTGTATTCACGAATCCCTCAGGTTGCTGCAGCCAGCCGAGGATAATAAACCACGCGCGTGTCCTTCGCAATGGAAAGGCAGGGGGAAAATGCTGTTTTTTCCAACGTCTTCTTTTACTTTTTCTTGTGCCAGCCGCTTGGCCGCCTGCCTTGCTAATTGCCAAAAATCATTTTTCAAGCGTGCAGGTTTTTTTTTCTCGTTTTTACAAATACTTTACAGTCAGCCTGGAGCACGTGGCAGCCACGGCTGCCGCCGGTTGCGGGCCTCAGTGTGCCCCGTAAATTCGCTTAATCAAAAAATAAACAAACTTAATAAGCAGCCTGCGCGGCTCCTGTGCGCCTGTCCTGTGGTCGCTTTGATGCAGTGCCACGCCCAGTCAAAAAAAAAAAAAATGCAGCCAACGTCATGTTGGGTGGATGCCTCCTGTGGCATGCCTCCTCGGCTGCAACAACTAGAGAAACAACACAACTGTACTTCGCTTATATGTCAGTCCCTCAGTTGATTCATATAGAATATTCGGATGGGAACTTGTTAATACTTTTCTTATATGACCCAAGGGCCATAACGTTGCAAAGGAGTTTGTCATGGAATTATTAAGAGATCGGGCTCCAGTCGGGACTGGGAGATAGACTGAAGGATAGTCTATACACAGGTGTATGTATAGCTTATATTAAATTTATTTATTTATGTTTTGCAAATAAGACAGATGGGAAAAACAATCTTAAAAAAAAAAAGAAGTTAAATATGATAAAAATTGCAATTGCTTTGGTATGTGAAGAACGAAAAGTCTGAGTATAAATATTAAGCCATGAATAAATCTTATTTTATATAAAGACATCATATGATCTGCAAGAGAACTGAAAAAAGAAAGCCTATCTAATGGGTTCAGATAGTTTATTGTAGATATGTGTAAGTCTAGAACAAAATATGTAGAAATATCTCCTTTTTTGTGTTCTTGAACATTTATATATATTTTATAGTCGTTTTCAATATTTGTTTTTTTTATTGTAGTCTAAATTAAAGTCAACGTTTTGAATCAGTTTTAGTTATGTTATTTCCTCACAGCTCTGTCGTTATTTTCTTTTGTTATTCTAACTCCCTGACTTTATATCTTCCCTTTTTAATGATCGGTTTTCTCGGCTTACATTTTATTGTTAATTTTATTTTATTTTCATATTTTTCAGACCACTTTTTCGAACAAGAAAGATTATTATAATCCTAACCCTGACTTCTATAGAATGAGTAAAAATAGAATTCAACAATGGGACAACAAAGAGGAAAAATTAATAATATAGTAAGCTGCAAAGTTTTCTCAATTTTGTTTTATACGTTTTAAATATTTCTTCGCATTTGCGATTTTGTTCGAAATTTTGGCAAAGTTTTAAACCGGCGATCGCAGGACTTTTTCCAATAATTCCCGACTATAAATCAAACTACAGACCGCTCGCCCGCCCGCCCGCCAGTACATCCTTGTAGCCATATACCCATTCAAAAACCAATACTTCACTAATTGCTAGGCTTAATAGGCATTAAAAGCAATGCCCAGCAGCGGGCCCATGTCCATGTCCAGGGCCGAACAATGCCCAGCTGGGCAGCTGCCCTGGTTAGGGGGTGGGGTAAGCTGTAGGGTGGGGTGGGGTGGGGTGGGAGGTAGGGGGGCGAGCGCACGCACAGGATAATAAGCGCACGCCAGGATGCTTTTGTACAGTGCCTGGGCAAATAAAATTAGAAATTTTACGTTTTCAAAAGCGGCCCTGAATGCCGAACGGGCCTTACACAACGCTTTAAATATGAATGCAAAGCGGATAGTGGCGAACCAGCGGGGGAGGGGGATGGACAATGGGTGGGTGGGTGGGTTTTGTGGATTGTGGTGCTCGTGCTGTAGCTGGAGGATGTGAAATGTGAGCCACGCCAAATTGCATAGAATGTGTAAAAAGTTGCAGTTGCAGCTGCTGCTGCTGCTGCTGCCTGTCCCGTTTTGTGCCTAGTCCCAGTCTCATTTCAAATCCCCTAACCACCCACCCAACCCCCCTCCCAGGCTGGCCAAACAATTCCATGAAATTAGCTAAAAGTTCTTCTGGCGGGCCCCTTCTGAAAGAGGAAGCCATTTTTAGGCTCAAGCCGCGAGCAATGAATGAACACAAATTGTATAACAGATGAGAAAGCTGAAAAGGCGAACCAAATACAAAATAAGTACAAGGAGCGAAAAACGAAGAAAAAATAGAACTAACAGTAAGAATAAGCTGAAGAAGAAGAAGCAGAAGTAGTTGCCTTCCAAGCTGAAGCACGTGAAATGTAAAGCTCACAATTCTATGCCAATTTTAATTGAGTGCAAACGGGAAGCGCCATGGAAGTTAATAAGCTGAAAAGTGGACTTAACGAAGAAGCACGAAGCGAAACGTTGGGCGCCACTTGAACGGAACAGGCTAAAAGTGGACAGTTTTAGAACAATTGTTGGCAATTAAAAGGTGTGCAACTGCGAATAGCAAAGAATCTGGAAAACTAAAAGACAAAGACGAGATTCAGTTAAGCCAGGGAAATCTTAAAAGTACATTATGTGCTTTAATAGTTGATGCAGATTTGGCTAAAAGAAATTCGAAAGCTAAAGAAGATTAGTATAATGGAGAACATATGCATATATATATATATATATATATCTTTTTTTTTATTTAGTTATTTTATTATCTTTTTATTTATTTAAATTTTTCATTAATTTATATAACCAACTTAAAAGTTTAAAACAAAAGTCTTGCACCTTTTTTAGCAATTACCAAATAAAGTCTATCTTAAATTCTCCGCTCAAATTAAAAATAAAAAACTATTGCCTCGCACTCAATTGAAAATCATTTGCAGGACGTGAAAGCAGTCTGGAAATCTGTTAAAAAAATAACACCGCGGGTCACGCGATTTAAAAAAATGTCGCCGAGCGCAAAATTGAAATTGAAATGCAAATCTCAAATGCGAGCAGAGGATGTTTTTTTTTTTGTTATTTTGTGCCCGTGGCAGCGGATGAAGTGCGTCTGTCCCCTGGCAGCTGGCAGTCCCGTTAGTCAGCATGCTAGTCACGTCTGGCGATTTGTAATCGAAACGAATCTTATGGTCATGACAGAAGTTTTGAGCTTTGCATGGCTGAGAATCGCCTCAGAAATGAACAACTGAAGTTGAAAGGAAAATGCAACAGTGTTGAGAGATTTAAGTGCGGAATCGTCCAGCAGCTCGAGTGGAAATTAAAGCGAACCATTCTATAAAGAAAATCTGATTTCCCAGCTCAAAATGTTTATAAAAGAACAAGTTTTGTAAAAGTTTTGGCAAACCAGAACCATCAAAAAAAGGTTCAAATATATTTCTTTTCACTTTACATACTTATATATTTTTCTTAATTAATTTCTTTGCATAAATATTATGTAAAAGTGAGTTATTTAATCCACTCTGTGGAAACTGCAATTCTTGTGAATTGAAATTTCGCTTAAATGTTTTTTTTTTATTTCTAAATATTTCTTTCATTCGGTATAACTTTATTGATTTACTAACATTAATAAAAATAACAATGAAATGTGCCTTAAATGTTGCATAAAACTTATTTTGCAATTGAAATCTTTGGCAAATTTATTTGCATTTAAATGTTTGTATAAACTTTATTCACATTTGTTTTTCGTTGCCATAGGAAAAAGTATGTTATTTGATTCTCTCGTGGAAAGAGCAATTCTTTTTAATTACAAATTGGTTTGGAAGTTTATGCAATGATTTCTAATTATGACTTTTTACAACAATCGTTCCATTCATTTGGAAAGTTCAAGTTTTCAATTAGCTGACGGGCCATTTTCAGGCAGCGGCTGCTTTCGCCCTCTTTTGTGCAATCTGCAGCAATGCGCATTGAATTCTCGTTTCGATAACAATTAAAAGTTTCGCATTTGAGAAATTAATTTAAAACAATTACAGAGCACAGAACAAAAACAGATAAAGCTAAGAGTAAGAGAGAGAGAGAGAGGGAAAGAGAGAGAACTGTGTCGATTCTGCATTTGCTGTCATTGATGCGACTTGCTGCGAGCTGCTGCAACTAGCAGCAAAAATTGGCAAGCTTTAAAAGTTGCTTCCAAGAGCCACCTCTGGCCGGGAATGGGCGCCCTTTTCCCTTTTGTGTGTCAAGTTTCATGGCGCTGACCCAATTTGCTGGCTGACTTTTCATTTTCATTCGCTGCAATAACTCGCAGACGGGGGTCGAGTCCGTAAGCTCGGCGACCATAAAGCGACAACGATGCCATCGATGCCACTGGTTGCAAGTTGCAAGTTCTCAGTTCTCAGTTCCCAGTTGACAGTTGCAAGTTGCAAGTTGCAGGCATTGTCCATCTCCCTCCCCCCCTGCTACAATCCCCTTCGGCTGCTGATGTGGCACATTTATGAGCGCACACTGAAAAATCAGCGTTTTCTCTCCCGCTTCCAAATCAAATCAATTATCGCCAAAATCAATTACGACGCCACTGACAAAGACAGACACACAAAAGAGATTGGTTGAGGAAAGGGGAGCGAAAGGGAGCAGACTGGACAGTTTGTTCTGTTCTGACAGCTTTTCTTCGAGGCTAGCTGCCAATCTCAGTGCACACTTCACAGAGGAGGTGGAGTGAGAAGGGGGTTTGGGGGTGGCAGGTGCACAATTCCGGAAGCCACTCAATGCTGTTGTTGCATGCATTCATTTGGCGCTCGCCGACCAAGAAAAGCATCCATCACGTGAGTTGTTTTGCCTGACATTTGATTTTTGCATGTGGCGCCTCCAAAGATGGGGCACGTTGCACGACTTAAGCTGCAAATCACCCAAAACGAGCGTGTCCAAAATGTCCCCCTGCTCGTTGTTGTTGTTGTTGTGCATGATTTGCAACAACTGCAATTGAGGTGAAGAAGAAGCAACTCCTGGGGGCCTGGAAGCTTGCAACTTGGCTGGCAACTGGCAGCTGGCAGAACTTGGGCTGTGTAATTGAGCTTGGGCGTGGGCGAAACAAAGCCAATTCTTCTCGATACCTTGGCAAAAGTTTTCACTAATTTATGTGCCAGCCTGTCGGAGCCTTGATCATCAAAACCCTTATGTTTAACCAAAATTAAACCGAAAGGAAGCGAATTTAAAATTATCAACATAGAATTTATTGTTTAATTTCTCATCTTTTCATGTAACATATCCCACTTTGCAGTAATGAAGAATTGGATGTTCCACAACGTTGTCCACATTGTACACCACCTTGCGGCAATCACTTTGCAGATCGCCCAAGTAAAGCAGTCCAAACGGGAAACAATGCATGTCGCACTGGTCGAGTTCGAGAACATGACTCTTGTTACCCTTAATGCCAACGATTGAATAATTGGATGCCATTATCTTGATTTTGGTGTATTTGAAAAGCTCCGATTGGTAGAATGAGGCCATGACAATCGAGTCGTTGCCCCATAGCATATATTCAGGTTGAGAATAATAGATCCGTTTATCCAAGTAACGCCTTAGAATATTTTTGGTAACATTTTTCCTGCAGATATATTTGAGCTCAATGTCGTCAGCATAACTGCAATTGCCGGTTGACGGATATAGGTCAATAGTTCCTACGGGTGTATGTTCGCTCAGAAAATAAACTTCAAACAAGAAAAATATATTATAAAACGAGAACATTTTCGTACGTCTTTAAAAACTAAAAATATGATTTTTGTCAGTTGATAGATAAATCAAATTACATTCTATTCAAAAAAATAAATCTATTTACTAATAATTACTTTTCTAAAGATTCATTGCACATTTTTATCTAACCAAACACAATAATAATGTTTACCTGAATAGTAAGAACTATTTATTTAATATCGCCTACTTACTTTTAAAAAATTCTAAACAATTCCAAGGCTGGTTACAATGGATCCAAATGTTACCCCCTATCATATATCAACAGCAGCTATTTAAATCTAGGCAGATGCCATCGTAAAAAACTCAAAGCACACAAACAAAAGATCAATGGAACTGACTTTGAATGCCGTTGCTGTCTGTGGACTGAACATTTTTTGTTGTTTAGTTATTGTTGCTGCTGCGCCTTAATTAAAAACCAAAACAGAATTTGTTAGGGCCAAGCCATAAAAGAGTTGAGATGCAGCTACTTGGAACTGTTTTATGGCCCAGTGCAGGCTGCATATGTCCGAGCTACAACAAAATTTATTGGCTCATTAGGCATTTTAGTTGTGGGCATGTTAACAACAACTTGGCATTTTAATGGCTGCCTCAACGCCAATTCACCAATTCAGACCCCGTCCCCCCTTTTCTGCCTATCCGCCTAATTTCAGCTGACCCCAACTCTCTGCTTGTTTTGCTCAAATTGCACTTTCACTTAACCCAAATTTTTGGCAAGAGCCTCAAGTTCTTAAACAATGCACAAAACAAAAAATTTAAGTACAAAACTAGAAACTTTCGACTTCTACAACTTGCCAAAAAACAAATGGAGTGAATTTTGCATTTTCGCGTCTTCTTTCTGGCTTTTGCTTTTATTGAGAGTCCTTCAAGTTTTCCTCGAAGCTGGTATCTTCAGTTACAGTTACTTGAAAATAGTTCAAGGTGATTAAATTATATTTTCTATTAATATATATTTTGTACTTTAAGATATGTCTGTCAATAAATTAAATTAAAGATTGGCCTTTATTTAAAGAGTATTTTCTCTTCGTTATTTGCTTGATTTTCTTGTTTATTTCATTCTTGTTTTTTGGCTGCTTGGTTCATTAAAAGTTGCTCCTGTGCCGTTTTCAATTAAGCCACAGCGATTGACTGCCAAGGTAAAGCCAAGCACAGTGTCTCGGTCTTGGTCTCGTGCTTGAGCTTGAGTCCAACCCTCCCCCCCCCCCCCCCCCCCCCCCCCCCCCCCCCCCCCCCCCCCTCCACTCGCCCACTGCAGGTCGTCAACTTTGTGTTAAGTATTTTGACAGGCAGCGGAAATCGCTTGGCAAGCAATTAGAAGCTGTCAAAAAAAAGAAAATTCCGAAAAAAAAAATACGACTAAAGTGTTTAACCCCAGGAATGCAACAAACAAATTTCTATGTCAATTTGGTTGCCATCAATGTCAACCGGATTTCGGTTAAATCGACAGTCCAGCGGGGGTGGCAACTCTATGCCCAGCTCATTTGAATGTAACAAGAGTTGTATGTACAAGGATCGAGTGGAGGTGGGGAAGGGGGGGGGGGGGGGGGGATTGAAGTGCACCCATGTCACTTGACAGCTTAGCGCATAATTAAATAACAGTTTAAGCAACAACAACATGTTATAGGTGTGTGCAACAAATGTTTGTTGTTGTTGTTGTTATTGTTGTCTTTTTGACATTTGTCGCTTTTGATTTAAATTTAAATGCCACAACGAGGCAACTGGCAAATGCAGCCGAAGTGTGTTTTAAATCGATTCCATTCCACGGCCAGCTGTCAGCCAAAAAAGTATCGACTTACAAACGAGCTGTGGGTTAAGTTTTTAAATGTTAAAGCTGAGAGAGACGAGATTAGATTGTTTAATGGAAACATTGTTGAATAACTTCCTGGTTTTTTAAAAAATTGTTGGCATGTTATCTATAATAATATATATAATGAAATATTAACACTCATTTTAAGTGAACGCACACTTTCATTAATTCAACCTTACTTAACCCTTTTTGAGTCCTTACCACAAATGATATGAATTTCAGTTGGCCACAATGAAAGCATCTGTTATTATTATTATTAATATCAGGAGCAAGCAATGAACCATTAAATAATTGCTAATGCGGAGCCCACATCAGAATTTATGATCATAACTGACACTTGACAAGAGCCAAGGCGAGAACTTTGCCATTGGGTAGGCTCCTTGGCGGCTGTCCATCAAAATGCCGCCAAAAATGTCATAATCTGCGACATATGCCATGCGCCATGAAACAGAGCAATAAATACATATAAAAAATATATATAATGGATAAGACAACACGGCCACAAATAACAAATAAAAAAACGACGGAAGCTGACAATTGACGGCAACATAACGAAGTAAATAGGTTTGGCCAAAGGACAATGCCTTGAAAAATGACAGACGTAGAATGCACGGCTGCCTCTGTTCCTGGTCCTGGTCCTGCTCCTGGCTGGGACTGCTGCTGATGATGATGGCGTCCCGAGGCAACAGCTCGTCCTTAACCGAAAGTCAATTACATAATTACTTCAAAGCAATTTCCCAAGAAAAAAGAAACTGAGCTGCGGCTACCTGAAGTCGGCTCCTTTTTCCAGGCGACGCACATGTGACTTCTGACCGGTTTCCCATTCTTGGCCATGTGTGTGGGCCCTTACGTTACGACTACCGACTCAGTGGCCGGGCGCACCTTTAACCGCAATTCTCTCTCGGCTAATGATGCCTAATGTGACCTTTTGCGGTGCTTGGGCTCTCTCAATGGGAAAATTTATGCGATCCCAACCATTTGAGCATTTGTCGGCTCAAATTATGGACCAGGTTGAATACTTTTTTTTACTTTTTTCTTCAGTTTCTTTTTTATAGTTTCCACGGCGCCTTTGTCGATGCTTTGGATGGGAAGAGCAGACCACAGGTGCTGTTTGTTATATTTTTTTTTTTTTTGTGTTGGTGACTTTAATGAGCGCAAGTTTTTTGTTGTTGCCTAATTGTAGCTCGTTCAGCGGGTATATTAAATATGTTAAAAGATTTGTCACTTGAAGTTAAGAGGAATATTGAGGAAGAGTTTTATAGTGTATATATTTTATATTTAGTTTATAAGTATTGATATTCCATTCTAGACTAGAGTTAACAGATTTAAGTTGACCAATTTATTCCCTGTTGGCGTCTATATCCTTTTACATTTTTTTTGTTAATGTCATTAATATTAATAATTTTCCTAGTTCGATTCTGATCTTCTTAACGCAGTTAGTGAACTTCTACTTCGGCTTTAAGGCCATATTCTATCAGTAGATTTTTCTTGTTCTTTGTTGAAAATATTTTTATGGCCCGGTTTTTATGTTCATTTTGTTTGGCCACAAAACTTTCAACTTTTAGCGCAACAAGTTGTCACCATTTGGTTTTTGGAAAAGTCATAAAATCATTTAAATAAACAAACCGTGGCGCAGAGTTTTTGTTGTTATTGTTGTTGTTGTTGCCAGTTAAGCACCGGGTTTTTCGCGACCCTTTCGCGTTTGGGGTCAGTTTTGTATTTATTTACGGCTTTTGCATTACTGACTCCGGGCGGGACCGGGTCGGGTCGGGACGGGACGGAGACAACGCCCAGTTGGACTCCAGCTGCAGCTACGTGCAGCAACATATAAAATTTGCATTAAAATTACTTTGATTACAAATTGGTTGTCGCGTTCAACCGACAATTCGCCCAGCTCGCAAATCCTGCGCCATTTTCTTTGTCCCTTTTTATTATATATTTTTTTGCAGTTGTTGCTGAATTTCGACAGGCAGCATATTAAAAAAAGCGGAAGCTATTTATGCGTAAAGTATTGTATTTTTAAGGATTATTGATTTTATTTGGCCAACACTTTTTCCATCGTAGATTCGTGCAGTTTTTTTTTTGTCGGTGTGTGGCCAACTTTTTGTGGGCGGCGTTTGTAAATCGCTTTAAGTGGGAGGAATGGGAAAACTGTCAACAAAGTGGTGCGAAAATAACACACATAAAACAACACAGCAATGTTTAATTATTCGTCTCTTGTCCAAATAAAGCTTAGTAAAGTGTTTTTTGAACAAAAAATTACTCAAAACAAAAATATAGATTTTTTTTCCGCTGTTTCTCGCGTGCATAATGAAAATTTATACAAATTTAAATTTTAAATTAATTAAAGTTTAATGTTTCTTTGCTGATAAATGTTGTTTATTATAAGCTTCTGAGGTAAATTTGATTTTCTAAATTAAAGCTAACTTGTATCTATATATGATTCCTATATTGATATTGGTTAAGGCTTTGTATTTAAAGAAGAATTTATTTAAAATTATAAAATATTGATTCTGTGTTTATTTATGACCCAATCTTAAGAAAGGAAGAATATTTTTCTAAAGAATTCTCATTCAGATATTTTTTTTTCATTTCAACTAAGTTGAATGTTGACAGTACATAAAAATTTTCTAAGGCCATAAGCCATATAAAAACTTCGTTAAATGTAATTTATATACTTACTTGCGTTCGAGTCCTTTGTAAGCCTCTTAATTAAGCTGTGATCAGTTGAATGCAATTTGTCAAGCAGAACAACAAAAAGAGTAACGACTTTAATATTCGTAGAATCCCCAATCGTATTCTGTTATATATTTAAACATATTTTGCTAATAAATAGTTGCCTGCAATGTGCGATGTGGCAGCGGCGACCGCGGCCAATAAAATGAATTTGGCTCATGCCCAAAAACCGAATTCATGAAATTTGCGATGCATAATTCATTTGGCCAACAAATTGATTGGAATGTTTATGCGCTTTCGCAGCAATTCAATTTACGCAGCAACAAATTTGAATTACCTTCAAACCCCCGTCTGAAAAGCAAAACAAATGAAATGCAATGGGAAAGCCCAGGGAAACCCCGGGAGATAGAGGAGGAATGGCCAAACAATGCACAAATTGAATATCCAGAGTTGGTCGCTGCTGCCAAAGCTGCAGCTGGGGCACGCGTCGCAGTCGCAGTCGCAGTCGACGTCGACGTCGACGTAGTCTCGTTGCCATAATTCACCACAGCAGCAACGCATGTGAGTAATTTTAAATTGTGCAAAATGCACAGCCAAGACCACGCCCACAATAACAACAGCCAGATGATCTTTGGCAAACAAGCAATCGAAAAAAAAAACACATAAAGCTAAAAGGAGAAACCGCATCAAATGATTTTCCCACGCATAATCGAAATTGAATTTGGGCAAAGTTTCGAGTCCTGCAAATGCAGTTTCCCATCGTTAAAATGCTGAACTGAAAGTAATTGCAATTGCAGCACAGGACACGTGCGGGGCGCAAATTGCAGGACCTGAGCACGACTGTCCTTTATCCTGATTGAGACATATCAGTTGCCACTGCCACTTGAGTTTGAGGTTAGGTAGGGTAGGTTACGCATATCACACGCATCGTGAACAGGGGTAACGGTAATGTTAATGGTACTGGGAACGGTTCGAGGTACGCGGTACGGGGATCTTTGTGTCCCCTGCGGCTTTATGAATTATGCGTCGACTACTGCGTAAAATGTTTTCATGACGCGGCAAGTTTTTGTAGTTACTTTTTTTTTTTATTATTTTTCTGCTTTTCCACTCGACAGAGATTCCTGTTTTTTTTAGCAGCATTGTTGGATATGTAAAGCACTTGAAAAGGTTTTCAATGGAAATGCGTTTTAATGTTTGTCGAAGGAACTGGGGATCGTTGGCATTGTGTTGTTCCACATTTAATTAAACAAACTGCCAACAGCGACACATTAATGGGAACTATCCAAAACAGTCTAAAGGAATGAAACTAGTTTCTGCAGGGGGTTGAAAACAGGATCTCGAATCAAATTAGTTGAATGGGACTCATATGCATGAGCTGATCCTGAATGGTCGCATTATGCAATTAAATAAATTAACGAAAGATAAATATTTAGAAAACTTATCTATGAATACAAAAAAAAAAAAAAAAACAAATCTCAATAGCAGAAACTGCGAGGATAAACAATTGAGTGAAGAGGGAAGTCGTTCTTCAAAAATTCAAATTTGTATATTGCATATTTAATCAAATTACTTTTTTCAAATATTTCATGGGTTAGAATGTCGCAGAGTGTTTGAGCCATTTAATTGTAAGAGTTAAGGGTCTTCTAAACAATTGTAATTAGCTTTTTACTTATTACAAATAGAGCATTAGGCGATCAGGCAATGATTAAAGTATAATATTATGCTCTGTTAATTGTTTTAGTTAGGTAACCGTTAAGTATATAAACACTATACATATTTAATAATTATTATAATAATTTATTACTCTAATTGTAAAAATCTACGATAATCTATCTGGCAGAGAGTATTAACTATTCTATATAACTATTTTAAATTTACTTTTATCAATTGCATTTTATTTTACTGTTCTCATGCAAATAACATTTCATCATATGAAATTGTTTTGTGGGTTTGTACAACACAATTTCCAAAAAAAAAGAAAACCCTTTTTAATAGTTTTTTTCCCAACTGTGTTAGCCACTTGCTGCTGGCCATGAGAATGCCCAGCTAAGTGTAAATCGTATTTTCATTTATAAATATTTTAAGAGTATTTCATTGCTAAATGAAAAAATCAAGTGCACCCAGGTATTTTCATATTTCACATTTTTAAACATATTTTCGCATGTGTGCACTCGAAATTTGTGCTGATAAAAACCAAATGAAATTTTTGCTTTCTCACCTGGCAGTTAATAAAAAAAAAAATCGCTTGAAATGACGCTTGGCCAATGAAACTTCTATTGCGTTCTGTGTGAATTCAGTAAACAATTTGTGCATTAATTACAAAATATTTCACGCGCTTGGCCATATTGTCTGCAAATGTTATTCTCCCTCACTCAACATCCTTGAAATCCTGGCGGCGAGTGCCTCCTCAGTGCCGCCTCATTGGCGTCCTGCTCTCCAATTGGCATTTGCCATGCAGAAAAGCGCACACACAAACTACACAAAACAATTGCACAGATTTCTGAGATACTTTTCAATGTTTTTTATTTTGTATTTTCTTTTTTTGTTTTGTTTCGTTTTCTACTCACAAAAAGTACCCAAAATGGTCGACGTTCCATCGACCACGTTGGGCTAGGCTGAGAGTGGGTTGAGAGTGGGTTAACTGTGGTTTGGCAATGGGTGGGTGGGTATTTTTTTTTTCAGCATGCCTTTTCCGTTTGCTATTTCAATTGAAATTTGCTTATTGCAAAATTTTATTTTGTTTCCAGTGCGCACGTTGGATAGTTTGAAGAATTTCCAACTCTACGTTTATTTTCTCTCTTCTTGTTCTTCTTGTGCAAATTGTACTATTCAAGTGTATGGGAAATATATGTAAACCTAGACAACAACATTGCGACGTGCAAAAGTATTTTGTGAATTTATGTAATAAAGTTGCCAAGTATTTCAGCACTAAGCGTCTTTTCATGAGTGAGAGATTCAGTGCAAAGCGGGACTTTGGCTTCTACTAGTTGGCCAGAAAATATTCAAGGGCTATAAGCAATACATTTATATGGTAAAGCAAAAATAACACCTTCGTGTGTTGTGGAAAATTTGTGTGTACTTGTGAAATAGTAACAGGGAAAAACCCCATTAAAAGCAATTGCTTATTATCTAAATTATTTATTTATTTATAATTAAAAATATTCTATATCTACTTCTGTTTCTATAGCTTCCGAACAATTCATACAAATATTTGCACTAACGTAATCGGGCAAGTACTTTTATCAATCAAATAATAAAAATGCTATAGAGATAACGGTCTAAAAATTATCATTATTATAAAAGTAAATTGCTAATATTGCATTCCATATCAGCTCAAAATGATAAGTGATAAAGAATAGTATATGATTTGGCAACCACACATGAGCTGCTAAACTGATTAGTAAACTTAACTCATAATGATATAACAATATATATACAAAGCAAAAAAAAAATATTTGTTTGTCGCCTAATTTGTTTTTGTTTTCTTCGCTTTCTGTGTTTTCCCGCGCAACTTTTTGCATAGGAAAGTTAAAACTTTTTTAACTACAAACAGAAATACAACAAGGACAATTAAGAGCAGCGCATAAACATCCAAATTATTGGCAGCTATGCAGCTCATGTGCACCAAAGGACTCTGCATGTGGGCGGCACCGTGATACCGCAGGACATACTCGGTCCAATAGAGCACGCTTTTGTGCGCCGACATGGGCCTGTCCCGATAGAGAGCGGAGAAGGTCTTGACTTTCTGTGAGTACTTGGGATTGCCGAGGAGCTCTGTGATGCTCTGCTGGAACTCCTGTTCTTCCAGTGTTAAGAGGCTCAAGCTCAGACCAAAGCCATCCTTGACCATCTTCTCGGCATTCGAGGGTTGATCACCGAACACGGGAAGCGCCAGCATGGGAACTCCATGGTACTGGGCCTCCGTAATGCCGCCCTTGCCGGCGTGTGTTATGAAGAGTTTAATTTGGGGCTGTGCCAGGATATCGTCCTGTGGCAGCCATTTGGAGTAGAGTATATTTGCTGATGTGCCAGGCGTATTCTCCAGATCCTCCCACTTCCAAACAACTCGCTGCTTTAGCTTGGACAGCACATTGAAAATATTCTGAACTGTGTCCGGCTTCAGATGAGTTCCCTTCACATTGGAGCCCAGACTCAGTAGAATAGCGCCATCTGTGGCCTTGCTCAGGAACTCGGCGATTGCTTTTGGCAAAGGATCGGGCTTATCCTTAATCTGAATGCCGCCAACCTCAACTACGCCGGGCACGTTGGCCCTGATGGGACCCTCGCTGGGCGCATGCGAGCTGAAGAAGGTGAGGGAAACGTTCTTGCCAAGATCCTTGTAGGCTGGCATAGTGGGATCATCGCCATAGACTTCTCTGAAAGGGTAATTACAGTTATTTTATAGAACAGCAACAATTTGTGAATGTGTGGAAGAACTTTCACTTACTTGTAGGATTTGGCATCGTTGCTTTCTACCAGCCACATGAATATGTCCAGGGCGATGGTGCTGAAAAAGTTTTTCAGTCGTTGCCCAAAGGTCATCGGTTTGCCCTGTTCGACGGTCACGCCCATTGTGGGCACGTGTGAGGTAAGCCTGGGATTGCCCAGGATATGATTGAAGAGATCGTTCGGTGGCATCGAGGCTGCGATAATCACAGGCACCTTCAGCTTGTGCGCTATGCCCAGCTGATAGGTGTTCATAAAGTAACCCATCACGGCCAGATCGAACTTGTTGTCCTTGTTCTCGTACAAGTCCTTGACGCGCTGATCCTTCATGGCGACTTTCATCTTGTCGAACATGAATTGCATTTGTCCCATCATTCTGAACATGGACGTGATCATATTACTGTTATCTCTGGCCACCATTTTGCCAATTGTTGTGCTCATCACATGCTGATCTTCCTCTGGAAGGGGCACCTGTATCAAGTTAATATCCTTGTGGGTGACAGGTGGCTTGATAATTGTGACTACCGTGACATTGTGTCCATTCTCGGCCAGCACCTTGACCATGGACATGTGTATAATCAAATGCGATGGACTCAGACTGGTGAATACGCCCAGAATGTTGGCGCTTTGGGTGCCGCTGATAAGAACGCACCCCGCCAGCACCAGCAGCAGAATTCGACTGGTAAAACAAGCCATTGCACCGGTTCAATACTTAAACAAACACTATGTGGCAAATCGGGCACGCAGCTCTTTATATTGGCACTGATAAGGGTTATCGCGAACCTGACGGTTAGCACGGTCAAACGCAACTGACTTATCGCGTGGTGAAATTAGAAGCTATAACAACTTATGCGGTGGGCAAGGTCAGGTAAAAGCCGCTTTCGTTTGCTTGTATATACCCTGTACTAAAGTACTTAAAGTGGGTATAATAAAAAAATGCCAAAGTTTTATTTGCAGTCAACAAATATGTTCAATCGCAAATTTAGTCTAACCTTTCTGCCTTAACCCTTGTTTAATCAATTCCTTACCTTATCGAATGCTTCGCTTTATGTGCACTAACAAATCTAATCGGGTTGGTGAACTTATCGCACAGACTGTGGTCTTACACAGTGGTTGCTGATACACTTAGCTTATCAGCAGACAACATTATAAGACACATCGATTTTGGCAATCATTGTGAACTCAACAGTTTACGCAGCCAAATCGAATGTCATTGTTAACACAAAGAAATTCCATTGCCAGCTGGCCCAATTTAAGGCACAGCCCTTAGTCTTAGATAGATCAGAAATCGACAAACACTCAAACCGCCAACATGTCTGCCCGCGTGCTTTTCTTGTCGTTGCTCGGAACTCTGCTTATCAGCGGGATTCAGTGTGCAAATATTCTGGCGGTGTTCAGTTGCCCGGTTCCGTCGCATCTGATAGTGGAAATATCGATGGCCAAGGTGCTGGCCGAGAATGGACACAATGTGACGGTGATCACGACACTGAAGCCGCATGTCAGCCACAAGAATCTGCACATTATTCTGGTGCCACTCACCGAGGAGGAGCTGGCCTCACAGGAGTCCAGCATGTCCAGCATGGTTGCTCGGGATAACTCGGATGTAATCTCAGCTGTGTTTCGGATGCGCAAACAATTGTCGTTCGTATTCAATAAGAACCGCGATGTGATGTTGGATCCACGAGTCACGCAGCTCTACGAGAACAAGGATAACAAGTTCGATCTGGTGATGATCGGTTACTTCTTCAACAGCTTCCAGATGGGCATTGCCCAGAAGCTGAAGGTGCCCGTGGTGATAGCGACCTCAATGTTTCAATCGGAAATCTTTGACTTAGTCTTTGGTAATCTGCAAACACATTCGTACGTGCCAACAATGTCAATAGTCGTCGAGAAGGGTAAAGTTATGAATTTCTCACAACGATTGGCCAACTTTGTAACGCTCAGCGCCTTTCGGATTTTTCTCTATCTCACGGAGAAGGATAATGCAGAGACCTACAAGTAAGTGAATATCTAAGAGTGTTTTAAACAAAAATTAAAACCCTTATACCTTTTTCAGAGAGGTCTATGGCAACGATCCTAACATGCCACCGTACGAAGCACTCAACAGGAATGTTTCCCTCGTGCTCTTCAATTCCCATGCGCTTTCCGAGGGTCCCATCAGACCCAGTTTTCCCGGTGCCATAGAGGCGGGAGGTATACAAATCAAGGAGAAGCCCGATCCATTGCCAAAGGACATTGCCGCTTTTCTGGACAACGCCAAGGATGGCGCGATTCTCTTGAGCCTTGGCTCCAATATAAAAGGACGCTTTTTGAAACCCGAAACAGTCCAGAAGATGTTCAATGTGCTGTCCAAATTAAAGCAGAGAGTTATTTGGAAATGGGAGGATCTGGATAAGACGCCCGGCCAGTCGGCTAACATACTCTACTCAAAGTGGCTGCCACAGGACGATATCCTGGCCCATGCCAGCATTAAGCTCTTCATCAACCACGCCGGAAGAGGCGGAATCACAGAGTCCCAGTTCCATGGCAAGCCCATGCTCTCCCTGCCCGTGTTCGGCGATCAGCCCGGCAATGCTGATAAAATGGTCACCGACGGCTTTGGCCTAAGCATGGCCCTTTTAACACTGGAGGAGGAATCTTTTCGTGCCCACATTCTGGAAGTTCTCGAAAACCCGCAATATACTCAGAAGGTGCAGGCCTTCTCCAAACTCTTCCGCGATCGTCCTTTGACGGCGCGCCAGAACGTCCTCTATTGGACTGAGTACGTGATGCGTCATCATGGAGCGCCCCATTTACAGAGTCCCCTGGTCCAAATGGACTTCATAGCCGCCAATAATGTAGATGTTTATGCCTTGTTGTTGGTTGTCTTAATTGTTATTTTGTTAATAGGTAAAGTTGTCCTCAAGCTGATTTGTAGAAAACTTGCGGGAAGAAAGCAACAAAGTGCCAAGAAAGGTAACAAGTTAAAGACAAAATAGGGAACTTAGATTCTCTAGCTTGTTATATTTACTTAAATGAGAAGTTAGCTTGTTTATGAATATTTATTTTATACATGCGATTTTATATGTCAAATTTAAAAAATTTATTATGGAATCTGTTATAAGATGGTTGCTTTTTATGAGAGTTATTTTAAACAAAAGGATTTTTTAATTAAAATTTTTATATATAAATATTTTCATTGTTCTAATTTTGAGTTAACTCAGATAATCTTAATATAAATATGCGCAATTAGCATGACAACGTATTTATATATTTATCGAAGTTGTCATAGATTGAATTTATTTAAGTTAGACATCAGATTAACAATATTTTATTGATTTATTGGTTTATTGGCTTAAAGTGAAGCTTTCCACGTTAAGCAACAATGAAACACAGCTTTTGAAATTCATTGTCGGGTTAAGAGATTCATCCAAATGAATCGCTGGCATTGCCGATTTTTATTTCATTTGCGTGTTCCATTAATTCATTCGATTATCGCTGCCAACCCTTGCCCCCTCCCCTCCTCCCCTTCTCACCAGGGGAAGCGGAACTAATGGTCGTCCTCTGCGTGTCCAGCACAATGTGCGGGGATGGAGACGAGGATGGGGACAGGTCTGTGAGCAGAGGAAGGGCCGTTACATTTTCGTACGCATTTAATCGTCTGGCAGCCTGCTGCAAATTCTTAATTAACACACACACTTACAGACACACACACACACTTACATGCACATGCAAATAAATATTTATCGGCTTTCGCTGGCGCGTAACTCACATGGGCAGGTCCCGGTCTCGGTCCCGGCCTCGGTCTCGGTCCCGGGTTCGGTCTTGGTCTTCGCTCTGGTCAGCCGGCGAGGACGCGTCGACGCGTCGACGCATCGCACTCAGTGCTGCCGAAACCCGCATTAAACATTTCCGCTTCCGTTTTTGTCTCCTTCATTTTCCTCTGCTCGTTTGTGTGCAAGCGTTTACACTTTAATTCCCCGCGGTATCTACAATTCCGGGCTATAAAGAACATTAACGAAGCTTGTTACACACATAATCTAAGTCAATAATCAAACAGCTGCAACATCAATGACATTAGCAGAGAGTTAAAATTGTTGGACCTTATTATATCTTAATCACATAAAGCAAGTTCTAATTTTGGTAAAAAAAAAACACTTAGTACCACAATGACGTAATATTCATTTATATTAATTTAAACCCCTGGACAATCAACATTACTCTGTGTTACTTGATCTAATCTAACTAAGTAAGAATTAGTTCTTATATCCAGGTTTAATAATTACTGAATAGAAATAAAAATCAACAACCACATCTAGCTAACTTAATAAAAAATATTGGTTTCTTCAAATATATCTTTTACTAATTTATATATTTATGTTAACAAACAAAAAATTTATTTATTTATGATTATCCGTTGAACAGAGCCTTAAAGTATAAGCAGATTATTTATTGCATTGATGGTCGTTTTTTATTTATAAAAGTGTGTATGTTCTTTAAGCCCTTAACTAAATGGTCAACTGCTTCTTTAAATATTATTTATTATTTAAACAGGTTTACTGATACCTGCAGCTTAATCTATTAACACATAAAGTAGAAAACAAATCTATATATTAGTAAATAATTATTTACATAACATCATATTTAAAATTTATTACTATTTATTTTAATTATTTTTAAATGGTAAACTTTAGATAGAAAATAGTTTAATGTATGTCCAAATATATTAATGGTAGTTTAATATATGTGATATCTAATTTTTAATTATTGGTAAACTATAAAACCTTTTATAAATATTATTCTATTATTTTATTATTATTATTATTATATTTTTATTTTTATTATTATATTATTTAGCTATCAAATGTTTTACTTAAGCGCAGGCTATTTTAATTTCATGCTGACCCAAACCTACTTAATGTACTCATATCACATTATTTGCTTCCCTTCTTTTTTGCTGCTGCTGTTTTCGTTATTGTTAATGTGGCTGTTGAATGTTGGTTGTTGTTGGCTGTTGTTGGCTGGTTACTTTGGTTGCAGTTGCAGCAATGTTGGGCGATTTAATGAAATATCTCGCTGCATACTGCAGCCTGTTCTGGCCTGGCCTGGTCTAATCTGTCTGGGCATCTTAACATTGAGCGGCGTTTTCGACATCGTTCTGCAAATTCTAATGAGTTTCACACTGGACTGGACTGGGCATGAGAGACGAGCTCCACCCGAAACAAATGTCAAATATTTGATTAGCCCCATTAGAGCAGCCGCCCCAAACCAGGTCTGACCCACATGCAGAGTCCTTTTTCGGGGTGGTTCCTTGTAATCCTTGTCGAACGGCAGCGAGGCAAAACTTCATTATAATTTTGCTCATTAACTCGTTTCATGTGCTTTCTCCACATTTTACTCATTTTCCTCGACGAGCCGAAGGAAAAAAACACTTTTCATAATTAAGCGTTGTAATTTTTGTTTGTTTCGGGTTACTTTTTTTCTGCTGGGAAGGCGCCTTCGCGGTAAAGGCTTCATTCTTCCCGCTGCTTCTCAATTACATTATTTTTCCAGTTTTTCTATACCCTGTCTTTGTTAAAAAAAGGGGTATATATTGCAAAGCTTTTCCTTTTCCTTCTTGTTTGAAATATTTAAATGTAGGGTATGTCATGTTATAAGCATACCCTTTTCTTCTATTTTGTGTTGGTTTTGACAGGCTCTGCGAAAAGTTTCACTTGACGGACATATGATTGCTTTGGAGTGTGCGAAGGCAAGTTAGTCTATTCATATATTTCAATATTTCATTAACTCGAACTCATTCATATTTACTGACATGTGGGCGTAGCCTGGAAGTGGGCGTGTTTGGCCATTAGAGGCCTAAAGGGCGCAATTGCCAGGATGGTGAAAATGTGTTCACACAACACATCGATTGGCATTGTTGTGTTTGTGTGTGTTGAAAATAGGCGAGAAACTTGCCAGCTGGCTTGACAGCCTTTTAGCTTGACTTGAGGAATTTTCAATTAGTGGCTAAAAAATGTCAACTGGTTTCGAGGGAATTTTCATAATTATGCAGATGACTTGTCAAACTGTTTAATCCACATTCATTTTGCAGTAAATTTAATTGAAGTCTGCCTCCTGCTAAAACCGAACCCGAACCGGGAATCTCTCATGTCAAGCTGCCATAGAACTTTGGCATAGCTCGCAAATACTGTCATTAAACGGCTAAAAACTACACACACACACATAAGCACACAGACCAAAATGTCTATAATTTCTGTACATGGCAGCGACAACAACAAACAACAACTAGCAACCAGCAACTGGCAGCAGCAACGACCAACAACAAGCAACAACAACTACAACTGCTCTCTGAGCATTAGTTATTACTGCGAACTATAATTTAAAATAAATGCCAAAGTAGCCGTTGCTCTAAACCGCAGCACAGAGTGGGTTTTGTGGGGGCTGGGCAAAAATGGTAGCTATTAAGCCCATCCACCCAGCCCAGCCCAAGAGTAGCTGTTGCTCTCGTTGCTGTCGCTGCTGCTGTTGGCTTTATAATAAATTTATAAATGAAAATATGAAAAATGGTCGCTGCGTGTTTTTGCCAAACTAAGCAAAATGTTCGCAGCTTAAAGAAGCGCTACAAAAATCCTTGTTACGGGACGAACGGGCCAAGAGTTGGTTTTACCAGTCATCAGTGCTCTGCGGTTGAGCTCGTTTTTCTTTACCATTTAAGTTATAATTCGCATGACCAAGCTTTAATTCTCGCTTGTGAATTATTGAAATACAAAGAAAATATAAAAATGTAAAGCTTTATTTAAGTTATTTTTTGGGAACTCAAATTGAATTGAATATTCTTCATTATTATATCCTCTTGTCCATATTGAATATAAAATATTTGGATTTATGTTCAAAAGGTTTAAGTGTACGCAAAATTTATTTTGATCATTACATTTCAATTAAAATAAAATTGTTAGAGTTAAGATCGTAAATACTAGATTTCATTTATGTAAGAAATTGAATTTATCTTTATCAGTTGCTCACATTTTGATTCGAATTTTGTGCCCTAGTTAAAGATTTGTCTGCACTTTTATTTCCTGATGACATTTCAATTTCCAAGTCCAGAGCACAGCTCCAAAACTCAGCCAACTCTGAGTTCCGAATGTCCTCCAGCTAAAATGCATAAGCATAAATAAATAATATGCAAAAAAAAGAAAAATGAAAAATACAAACATATAACAAAAATAGTGACACATTTTAAACTTTTTGACTTGCAAAGAAATGGCAAAAAGCTAAATAAACTTTCACTCTGGGGCCGGTCGCAGGACATGTGCATGTGTCAGGCAGCAGTGAAACAGGGAAAAGAGCAAATGGCCAGCAGCATTCTGGCCGGAACACGTGGTCAATGTGTGGGCGGGGTCGGAGGCGGGAGGATGTAAACTGGTGACTTCTTGGCTCAGTCCCAGTCCCAATACAAGCGCTACTTTGATTAGTTTTTCATGCGTTGCGCGTTCTTGAAACTGACAAAGAAAATGAAATCAAATGTAACTTTAGGCGTTGTTCTTGTCGTTCCCGTTGTCCTTGATCAATTGCTGTGCTGCTCACACACACACACACACACACATTTGGTTTAGTGTTCATGTTGCGTGTCAGAGCCCGCTGGGCTTCTCCATGGAAATTAAAGTTGCAACTGCCAACTTGCAACGACTAGCGGCAATGGCGGATATAAAATACAAAAGCTCAAAAAACTTTCACCATTTTCTTGGCCAACTTTCAGTTGCATTTGCAGAATATCCTGCCAACTATATATATATATATATATATATGCAATATATATAACTCAACAGTGGCCCAACACCTGCAGCCTGAGGACGCCCTCTGGCGGCCGGCAGAGCACAGCTGTGGTCCCATTCACTTCACTCCCGGCATTGTCGTTAGCTGAGCGTGAAAAAGAAACATTTGCATATCCTGTGACCCACTTATAATCATTTTTCATGAACGTGTAGTAGCTAAGTAGCTCGGCGAATAGCCAAGAGCAGCAGCAGTAGAAACAACAGCGCCATCTATCGGTGGCGGGCCATGCAAAATGAGGTTATGTTTGCTCTCAGCCAGCATCATTTGCATAAATTGTGCAACCGAAGGTGAACGGAGATCGGGTCGCTTGGCCACGAAAAACACAAGAAATGCATATAGACAGTAGTCAAATTATGGACAAAATTCTATTTCGGTGCTCATTAGCGCAGTCCCAAAGTGTCAGCGTAATTAATAATCTAAAAAAGGCAAAACGAAGCTAAAATAAATTTCAAATACAAACCAAAGACGGGAAAAAAAACAACAATTAAGAATGGGAAAGTTGAGAGTGATTGACTAGCAGATACTCTGTAAAGACAGACTTTAGTTGGCCTGACAATTTCATAATTGAAGAGATTTTAAATGTTTTCTACAATTTTGCATTATATATTTAAAGCTAAATAATTATTTACTTTATCAATACTTTTATCAACACTTGCAAACATTATTTATGAGAATTTAATAAAATTAAAATAAATTATATACTTTTAAAGGATTTCATTTAGCCCCTTTGTACCAATAAATGTTTGTAGGGTATTTAAAAAATATGCTAACACAGCGCTAACTATTTTTATCATTTCCACACATGACACAAAAAGCGTGTTAAAGTGAGAGAGAGAGAGAGGGAAAGGTAGGAAATTTATTTGCCTGTAATTAATCAGTGCACCCGAGATATATACTCACATATAGAAAATGTGAAGGCGAGAGCTGAAGAAGAAGAAGTGCAATGTTATTTGTGGAGGGACAAGTTCTCTGTGTGCTCCCCTCCTTCAGCTGCGGCTTGTGGCGTTAAATTTTCAGGCATTTAATTGACAACACGTCCGCGTTGAAGCAAACAGAATTTGCTGCCAAAAGAGGATCTTTGTGCACTGTGGATGCGTATTAATTGTTTGGGGGATATGCGCAAATAGTTGTAAAATTAATCAACAACATCATATTTGCGACAACTGTCTGTGTGTGTGCGTGTGTGTGGGTGTCCAAAACCAATTCAGAGACATATATATACATATAGTTTATTTGCGTATTTGACAGAATTGGGTCAAATGCTTTACCCTTTTTGGCTATGCAAATAATCAGCTTAGTTCAAATCTATTTTGACCAACAAAACATTGCAATATGTTTTTATACAACTGCTTGTTAGTTGTTGTTTTTGTTGTTGTTGTTGCTGTTTTTGATTTCCTGCACACGCATCCCTGAACATTTTTCATTAAAAATGCGAATCTCACCAAGCGTCAAAATGTATTTAAATATTCAAATAAACTACGAGCAAATACGTAACATATTGAGTAGCTGGCCAGTAAATTAATGAAAATTCCAACACTTGTCTAAATATATATATATATCGAATGTAAAAAGCGTATATTAGTAAATTATAATTCTTTATCTAGTAAATGTTTTAATTTTCAATTTTTTTATTATTCCAAACGACCTTGTGAAAGGTGCCCAAAAGTCTAGGGGAAATAGATTTGTGCAAATGTCTGCAAGTTTATCGGCAATTGACCGGCCAGAATTGGCTGTCAGCTCATTTATCTCATACACTGACATCCCGCACATATATCAATCGCTTGTAAGTTTTGGGCGAACGTGACTTGAATTGCACTTAACTGATTTTAATAGTTCACGTGCGGCCTTTGACAAAACGCCGCCAACCGCTGACCGAACCAGAGGAGGACCGACGAGATTCCACTTCCAGCCATGTCCTGGGCCAGGTCGCGTTTCCGTTTCCTACTACTCCACTACTATTTGCCGGAGTTCAATAAGACAATGGGCCACAATTTCCGCGCTGGCTAAGCAAATTTGTTGCGCCTTTAAATCGAACATTTTTCTTTTTTTTTTTTGGTTTTGTTTATGCCATGCACGAGATGTGCGTGCCTTAAAAACTGTCAGTTTAGGCCATCTCTCTCTCTCTCTCTCTCTTTTTCCTAGTCTATGGTCTATTCGGCTTTCGCTTTCTGGCCGCAATGCGTGTAATGGACACGCGCCACCTGACTTAATATCAATTTCAACTGCCGCCTGTCGAGTGCTGCTCACTTCTTTTTTTTTTTTTTTGTAGTCTTTGTTTCTGTGAAAAGTTTTTAAGTCAAATGAATTTTTTATGGCACCAGCACGGGCAACGGCCAGGTTGCAATCGTGGCCAAGTTCCTTTGGTTGCCTTTACGTGTTCGGAGTTTTAAAATTGTCCGGCCAGCCCAACTCTTCGGCGTCTTCATCGTGTGGGTCATTTGAAATAAATGGTTTTAAAATACTTTCAAGTGTGGCACATGCCAGGCCACAATTTGCAAATTGACTTGACTGTGGCCACCGCCCAGTGCCCAGTGGGTGGTGCAAAGTGGTGCATGTGGGTGGGCTACTTGCTGAATTATTGTCGATGGCTGCTCCGGACAGCTAATGAAAGTGCTAATGGGCCTATAAGCCAATTATATTGTTTGCGAAAACATGAAAGTGCATAAAACTGAACCGTCGATTTATATAATTGAGTTAAGGCGTCGATAGGTTTTATTTGAAAATAAAAAAAAATGGATTCACTATGATATATGAATAAAGCTTCTATTAACCGATCCAGTCTAAACCGTAAATATTTTTTATCTTACAAGCTTACTTTTAAAGTACTTTTGGCATTAAAATTATTATTGAATTAACAGTAACTATTATGCTCAAGTTAGTTCATTTCTTAACTGATGAATATAGATTTCGTATTAACTTATTTTTTATTACCAAATGCATTCTATTATTTTTTGTGAATTAAATATTATTTATAATTTAAACTATCTAAAGGGCAGCTTTATCATGTTTTACATTGTAGGGAAAAATATTAAAATACTTATAACACAATATTTATTTAAATTATTTACAAAACATCTTATATACATTAATAATATTATTTATTTTATTATTATTTTAATTAAAAATGAAATCTATTAAATATTAAGGGAAAAACATAAAGACACTTATTACCCAAAATTTATCTACATTATTTACATAACATCTTATATACAATTTAATAATATTAATTATTAATTTTAAAACGTACAAATCAAAATATTAAGGGAATAACAAAAAGATATTTATTACTCAAAAATTATTTACATTAATTACATAATATCCTAAATGCAATTTTATATTATTTATTATTAATTTTATAATTTACAAAACAAATGGGATTTATTAAAATTCTGTTAAAATGTCAAACTGTTTGACTTCTCTGACTTCGCTTCTCAATTCAATTTTGTTGCTATTTGACTGTTAAAAGGAATCTTGTCTCGACTCATTTGACTGTTCGTGACTGTGGCTCCGTTTGGGACTGTGGGACTTTGGGCCAGCAATCTGCCAATCACTGTGAATTTTTGGTCTTTCTCAGGCTGGCAAAGGAAAAGTCATTAGGTCATTAGGCAATAAATAATTAAAAGCCATTGTTGGCAGGCCAGGCACGAATCTGCCACACCTCCAAACAGCACAGCGGGCTGGCCAAAATGTCTGTGTATGTGTGAGTGTGTAGTGAGTGTGTTTGTGTGTGTGTGCGAGGAAAATGCGCTAATCATGCGCTTAACATGGCGCACCACAGCTGAATTTATCACTCACACAAATTTCAATTACTCGCAAGAAAGCAAGAAAACTCTGCGTCGCATTTCCCTCGGGCTGTGGAAATTCCACATGCGCGCCAAATCCTAAAAAATGATGGCGAATAGTGCGTGCTCGAAAAGCGATCAGTGTGATTAATGAAAGGGGCAATAGGAAAAGTAAAAGTATAAAAAAGAAACCCCTTAAAAATAAAAGCAATGCAAAGAGCTGCCAACGAAAATTAGTATGAGAAATTAACAAGT
Organism: Drosophila lacertosa; assembly: GCA_004143845.1. Taxonomy (NCBI): domain Eukaryota; kingdom Metazoa; phylum Arthropoda; class Insecta; order Diptera; family Drosophilidae; genus Drosophila; species Drosophila lacertosa. The sequence goes on along the minus strand of SCDZ01000203.1, from coordinate 86,443 downwards.
GGTTGCCATTGGTCATGTCAGCTTAGCTCGAGAAGATGCCCGGGCTTAGCTGCAGGCATTACGTACACCTTATAAGAAAAAAAAAAACATATTCATGGAACAGTCACACATACATACTATATATATATATATATATGTATATATACAATTTCCGGCTAATGTGTGGAATTAATCCCAGCCAAGGGCGCCGAAGCTGCGCACTGCGGCGACAGGCTGAAAGTCACTGAGGCGTGCCGGGGCCACAGGGGCCACCCTCGAGGGCTCAGTTACAGGATTAGCATGGCGGTGGCCAACAACAACAACAACAACAACAATGGCCATCGTTTTTTTGGCCAGCAAAACGGAAGTGGTTAAGCCGAAGTAGAATGACATCGTGGAGTTGGACTAAAGTGACATTCACATTTTACAAGGTCGTTTTTTCTTTTGTTAAATACCCTTGCCAAGGGTTTTCCAAATGTGTCAACATATGTGTAACATGCTAAAGGATATGTTTCTTACTCACTCGAATACCCTTTAACTTTTTCACGAATATTTGCTTAAATAAATTTTGTTTTAATTTTACAAACTCTTCTATATTTTTCTATAAATATTAAATTATATCTGCATAGAGTATTTCATGCTCGCCACATAACCCATAACTATTGTGTTTATTTCTGCGTCTGTTTTCATGGGCAAATGTTTGCCTGGACAATTCCCCTGACAGTGTTTACTCTTCATTTGTTGTCATTTGTTGTTTTTCCCGTCACTGATGCAACTTTATACTGCACTCCGTATATTTTTTTTCGCGTCTACAGTTTCTTCGCGGCCTCTGACTCCAAAATCCACCAAAATTTGATTCAATCCATTATTTTTGTATTTGTTTTTATTTTGGGCAACCCTCGCGTGCGTTTCCATCAAATCGCATATAAATAAAATTTTCGTTAGCATTCGCTTTCCATTTTTTTTTTGTTCTGTTTGGTTCTTCACGCTCGCGAGCCAAACCTCCCTCGGTTGCAGTTCCTGGGTCCTGGGTAGAGTCCCAGGTGTATTTGTTTGATATATTGCGCAGTTATTGCACACTTCCTCTCCAGCCTCCAGCCCCGGATCCCGGGCTCTGAGAATGCATCATGTGTGCGGCGTATGTTGAAATTTCATGCGTTTAATGTTCCATCCATCCCAAAATTACACTAATGCAATTTAATTGAGTGTTCGATTACGCGAAAATCGTAAGAGGCTGTTGTTTTTTTTATTTGTTGGTTTTATCGAAGAGATGAGAACATGTGTGAATAGTTTCTTTGTTTAAAACGCATCATTACTCACATATAGTAACAAGTTAAAGGCAGCCAGAGTGTAAAACTAATGCAGGCAAAAAAAAAAAGAGTTTTGTACATTTTGCTAAGAAACTTTAGTCAAATAATAATAGTCAAAATATAATAATAATAATCACAGCTGGCCCTGATCACATATATATTTATATATATATAGTTACCTGCTTCCATCAGGTTGCTATCATAATAATCATTAGCAGTCATCGATTTCAATTGGCAATTCCATTTAGAACTGACCTCTGTCCACGGCGGGAATTTCCAACATATGTCGCCTTATATTACTGATATTTATATATCGCATATTATGTTTTACCCCCACTGTGTTGGCCAAAACAAATGAAAGAGAAAAACGTATATGTATAAATATAGAAATTATTGGCAAATATAAAACACCTAAATGGGCAACGTGGCAAAGGCGACAACCCCTAAGCTGAACGGAGGGTGGGAGGAGGGGGGGGGGGGGTAGCTGGGCGACACTTGCCGCAAATCAAACCGAAAGCCGAAGTTGCAAAATGACAGATCGAGGGACTCTCGAGTTGTGCCGTCGACTGTGGCAACAATTAAGTTTCCACATGAACAGCATTTAATGTGCAACTGATTTTCAACATCTGTTTTCATTTTTGGACTGAACGCAATGAAGAGGAAACGCTGCAGACGACGACCTCGTCCGTCTAAATTTGGACGCGAAAAAGTGTCAGAAAACATAATTTTGATAGTCGAATCCAGCACGTGACGGAGCCCCATCCGCCGTCGCACTTGGCGTCTGCGTTTTTACAGCGGCGTTAATTAGCCGCAGCCACTTGATGTCTGGGCAAGAAGGGGGAACTTGGCTATGCTATAAAATTCCCTACTTCAAATTGGCTACGTAACAAGCCAACAATTTTCTACCTATGCGACGTTTATGAGGCACGTTTCCAGCTGTTATTCGCTGGAAATGAGAGAAAAGTCTTCAACGAAAACCTTCTGCTGGTCAGGGCTAATCCTTGATGCATGTCTAACACTTTCTGGTGTCGGCTGAGACGTCGACGTTGACGTCGACGTCGACGTTGACGGCGGCGACAAGTCGCCAAAACACTTTGGCTGCTCATTAAAATTCATCCACGCAGATTATTAACATTTGCATCTAATTTGCATTTGTAAGATACATGGCCGACAATTATGTGGATGCCGCACATATTGCTGGTGAGGAAGGGGTCGGGCTCCTATGTTGAACTTATTTATGCATGCGTTTCTACAAGCAAAATGTCGCCAACACCAACACCAATACACACACACACACACACATACACACCAACATATTAGCAGTTGCATAAATTATGCTAGTTTAGCTGAAGGGGGTTGGGTCGGGTTGGCTCGGTTCAACGAGGTTAAGTGTAATTAAATTATCAAATTATTGCCAAGTCTTAGGTTGCAGTTTATAATCTGGCACATCAGCCATTTGGCCTAAACATTCCCACCCTGCCCCCCTTAACCTAGCACTGTCTTCGTCTAAGTTTGTTAGTGCCATAAACAGGCATTAGGCAAAGTTTCAATTAGTTGGCGTTAAGTGGACTCTCCACGTTTTATATATAACCAGATCTCCAATCGATGCATACGTTGCAAACTTTACTTCAATAAATTTTGGACAAGGGCGTTGCGGCGCCTCAAAAGGATCTTAACTTGCTAAGCCACTTGTGCTAACCACAAGTCTGGCCAATTGTTTTGGTTTAGTTAACCCAAAGTGATTTTCCCACAAACGCACGCAATACGCTTGAAAGCTGCTTAAATATGACCAAAAGTTAGGTAATATGTGCGTTAATGGGGTGGGACTAACAATACATACATACATACATACATACATATATTCCAATACATATACACCAGAGATTAACTTCCTCTAGCTTTAATAAGTATAAATAAGCGAGAGTTTCAGCGCAACCTTAATAAAATTGGATGTGTTTTATGAGAAAATATATGAATACAAAAAGGATTTTACATATGACATTATTAAAGCCAAACATGGGATAAACAAAATTAATAGCCCAAAAACTCAATTTATTTATTTATTTATTTAATATAAAACAATTCCTTTAAAAAAAATCCTCTAAAAAACGAACTTTTTATACCTCAGTTAATTTTACATCACTAAAATGAATTCAACCTTGAATTGGTTATAAACCAATATACCCTATTTTAAAACAACTTTTAAAAGATGCCGAGCATAATAAATCGGTTATGAAACTATAATTTATTTATTTTCATTAAGTAACCACGCGAACAACAATCAATTAAATTATTTTAAATTCAATTAAAGCCTTTTAAATACTGATCAATAAATAAGTGAGCGGAATGAGTTAAGCAACAAAATACCGTAAAACAGCTAATTGACTGGGAATGGAGAAATTTATTTACCAACAATCAAGTGTCTTAAGCGGCTTAACAACTAATTAAATAGTTATGTGCCTGGCAAACAAAACTCCTTAAAATGTGTTAAGTACAGCACTTAATAAGTTCTTTCCCTTGAGCTCTTGAGTAACTTAAAATACCTGCAAATTAGTCCTGAACTAAGAGCAGCAACTCAGTTGGGAGCCAGCAGATGATTTTTGCACATTTATCAGAGATGTGGGACTAAATAATAGATTAGTAGACTAAAACTGCAGTGTGCCAGGCACAAAAGGATATGCAGGACACTGGCTATAAACAAGGAAAAGGGCAAGGGAATGGGGACGAAGGATAAAACTGGGCGACCAGCAATTAACACACTCGAATCTCGAGTTATGCAAGCAGCACGCAGCACTTTGATAGTTAGATAAACAAATACACAAATACACAAACACAAACACAGACAGACAAAGGAAGCCGGCAAGGACGTGCGGCAGGATGCAGTCGTTGATAAGGACACACACACACACATGCACACACAACTAATAGTAGAGGGGAGATAAAGAGTGGGAAGCCAAGACAGAATAGAATTCAATGCCAATACAAATGGAAGGTAACATGCAAATTGACAGTGAGGACATTCGCCAGGACATGACAAACACAAACAAAAGCAAACAAGCAACGTGCAACAGAGAGAGAGGGAGCGACAGAGAGGGAGTGTGTGTGTGAGTGAGATAGACAGACATGGCACAGTCAACACATGAATTGCATTAGTTGGAACGGCAAACGTCAGCGGGGCGACAATTTGACATTTAACTCGTAGTTTGTTTTTAGGCAAATTCTGACCAGCAAATGCGAGGGAGGTTTTTTGGGGGGTGGCGGGGGTTGCGGGGGGGTTACGGGTGGGTCACGCTATGCAAATAGCCGTGAGCCCATTGGCATTGTCTTTTACAATGAGAACTGCAACTGCGACGATGGCTGCAACGATAAACTGTCAAATTGCAGCAATTTAACGCTTGATAAGCAACTCTCCGCTGGCAACTCTGCTGGACCTACGCAGCAGTTGACAACTCTACACATATATATATAGGGCATGGTCGTGTCCATTGTTCGGTGCCCTTTAACAAAAGTCAAAAAGGGTAAGCGGCAGGAGCATAGATCTTTTAACAAAGGTGCAAAGGGGTTCGCTGTCAGTCGAGGGGTGTGTAACTGTGTGTGTGTGCGTGTGTGTGTGTGTGAGGGCTTTAAGTGATTTAAAACATTTTCATTTCGTGCAGCACTCTGACATTTGTAATTATTATTGGCAGCCTGCTCCTCGACGGGCTGAGCTATTTAAGCGATTTGCTTTATTAAAATCCGTAAGCGGAAAAACAAACAAAACATTTTTGCAAATAATAAACCAACAACCACCACCAACAACCACTAAAAAAAAAAAAAAAATGTGCACAGGTCGCAACACACATCGTTGACTCGATGCGCAGTTCCTTGTCTGTCTGTCTGTCTAACTGCCTGTCTGGTCCAATCTATGGTCTCTGGCAAATCTGTTACTCTGTCACATTCGCAGCTTGGCAAAAATTTCATTCATTCATTTCATTCATTCATTCCATTACGTTTCGTTTCGTTTATCCCTTTTATGGCTTGTTTGGGGATTTTCATTATTACAATGACGTCGTCATCATCATTTCCCAGTACCAGATCCAGTCGTAGTCCTGTTTTTGGGCTTTGTTGTGCCTCTGGCTACATTCGCCTTGTCCATGTTTATATATAACTAGCAATTGTAATTAGGATTACTTTTTACTTATTTGCACAGGCTCGGCATATAAAAAACATATTTCTGCATTTTTACGTCCGTGGACTTTGTGCTGCAGCATTAAAGTATTTGTCCAGACGGCTTAGTAGGCAGCCGTTGTATCTAGTTAATAGGATGTCCATGATGATACCCTGATATGGCATAAGCAGCTGTTGCGGCGCCAGATGAGCCCAAGTTCTTGAATGGAATGGGAATATGATTTCAAAAAAAAAGGAAGTGGAATAAGGAAAACAACTACAGTTGTGGAACAAATATGCGTATTAGCGGGAATTATCTTAGATGAACTATGTAATGCTGTACATAGTTGAAACAACTCTAAGAAATACAAAGACTGAAAATGGAGGTAAATAAGTTGTGTGAATATGTTTTTGGAGCAATCGGAATCTTCTTCAAGGAAAACAAAATCTCTTCATTAACACTTAATAAACAAAATTTTATATCCTTTCTATCTCTAATTTATAATTTGGTATATTGCAAATGATTTTCTACTAAATACATAATCGCTGTATTGTCCAATCTTATAGGAATAAAGATAATATATAAGATCCTTTTGCACTTAATTTTTTTTTATAAGATTCACAAAAGGAGTACATGGTTTTTTTTTCAGAAAAAAATCAACAAAACTAAAACGAAAAAATTTCCTAAACTTTAGATTTTGAATTTAGAAAGAGGACAATTAATGATCAAAATGGTATTAAACACGAAAATGATTATATATATTCATGTAGAATTTTAAAGATTCTCCCCATACAACTAAATGCATACAATAGACATTTAAATAAATTTTCACGAATTAAGCTTACATTATCAGCAAGAAAGAGTATCTATAACATGAAATTATTTACTTTGAAAAGAAAGTAAAAATATCTGTAAATATTTTTCATTGATTTTCAGTTTAATTAAAATATTTTACTATTTGTGTTTTTTAATCCAACATCAAACCACAAACTTAGAAACAATTGATTTAGATTATGCATGTTTTAATTCGGAGTATAAATATTTTCCTGACGTTATTAACTATCATAAAATCATTTGTGAAAAAACTTTATACCATTTACTATTTGGCTAAGTTCCCAGCATCGAGGCAATTGACATTTCAATTACTTATCTGCAGCTCCTTTCTGCCACAGATAAGTTGCTTCAGACCCTGTTTAAACGATTGCACTCACAAATCATTTAAAGCGGTAATACATTAAGCGCAGCTGATCAATTGTTGGAAATGTGATGAATCAATTAATGATTTACAGATGATTTGAGCACGAAATCAACTAAGTTGAATTTGTCACATAGCTTTTCGCTTCACGCCCCGCATTTGTCACAGACATTTGCCCATTTTCATTTGGGTTTTTTAACCCTTGAGTTTGGCCAACATTTTGCCCATAATTATGATTATTTCACGCGCTTTTATCGCAACACAATTTCAAATAGATGAAGTGCGTGTCGCATCAAGTTGTCAGCGGGACAGAAATTCGCTCGACAGTCGCCACAAAACCCGGAAGGGTCAACCCTTTTATTTTTTTTTGGCAATGTTTGCGACAGGCCCACGCACATAATGCGATAAATAAAGTCATTGAGGGCAGCAGTGGAGAAAATAAATAAAATGAAATAAAATAAAATAAAAGGACAAACGAGGGAAAGCGTCACAAATTGAAGTGTTGTAAAGTGAACAACGTAAAAACCGAAAAGTGCAATGGCAAATAAATAGAATAAAATCGTTTAACACTCAACTGAAAAGCCAAATGACAATTTGACGAATTGAGAGAACTTTTCATGCAAAAGAAAAAATAGAATAAAATAAACACAGAGAATGCCAACAACAAAAAAAAAACATCAACAACAACAATAACAACAACATTTTCCGTGCTGTTTGGCTCGATTCTCGTAAATGGCTTTCAACTAATTTTCAACGCATGGCTGACAGGCAGGTGAAGGCTCGCCGCCCCAATCAGCAGATTGATGGACAGGCACAGGCGTTCAGCCCCCATTCCCCAGTCCCCAGTCCACAGACAGCGTCATTTATTCAGTGGAACAATCGAAAGTGTCAATTAAAAGACAGCAACAAATAGCAAATGCCAAGTGCCTGGCACCGCAGCAGTCAACGTTATTATTTTATTATATTTGATTTAAACGTTTCGAAATCGACATGTGCGCACTTTCCCAACCCAACCCAACCCCTCGCCCTCGATTTGTGGCCAGCGTGTTGTTGGGCATTTCAATCCGCGTTATTGTCGTTGCTGTCGATTTTCCAATTCCGCATTCAATTCAATTGAACTATATACATATATATGTATATATATATGCGAAATATGCGTGAATTAAAACAGATGTCAGTCAGTCCGCCCACGGCGGTCATTGATCCCAGCTCCGTAAAGTGCTCTGATTAATGCCTTCGGGGCAAAAGTAAACAGCGACTTATGCTTAACTTTCAGTTCCTTGTCCCCAGAGAAAATCAGCTCCGCTGCGGCCTGCTTTGTGTTGTGGTTGATCCCCGTTGGAACCCGCGGGCTATTTACAAGGCGTCTATCGACTGGCTGCCGAAGTGCCAAAGTTTTGTTTACTTAACTAAATTTGTGTTTATGCAACGCCTTAAAATTAAAACTGCATTGCAATTAGCATTGAACTCTCTTGAAAGGGAACTCAATAATATTGCTAATTAATGTTTTTGTAGGATGAACTTTTTCATTCTCTTTGAAGAATATGAACTGAGGCGAGTTCAAGTTCCCTATTTGTGTTCTTTACTTTAACTAACTTTATAAAAATATTAAAAATTAATATTAACCCCAATTCCATCCACAAGTGAAAACAATTGAAATGTATTTAAATTTTTGTTGGTTTTTATATTTTTATTATATTTTTTACGCTTTTGTTTTAGTCGATTTTTGTTTCTTTTAATTTTTATATGAATTATTACCCATTTTTTAAATTGTCATTTGTTTTTTGTGTGTGTTAATTTAGCATTTTCATCGATTTTCAGACGCACAGCTACTCGCTAGTTTTTTCTTTCAATTAATTTTAAATATTAATTATGTAAGCATTAATTATAATATTTGATGCTATTGTTGAAATGATTTCTATTCGATTTTACTTGTTTTCTTTTTTTATATACTTGCCAACGAATCTCGGCAGCTTTTGCTGCATTGTTCGAAATTCAATTCAAATTGCTGCTGTTGTAATAATAAATGCGAGAAATAAACAAATGCGTTGCGTTGATTTTTCCTTTTTTTGTTGGTTTTTTTTGTTGTTTGTTTAAATAATTTAATACTATATTTTTTTGCCTTGAAATTTACACATACTCGTAATAAATGCTTTTAAATTAATTTAGAAATTAAACTAGTCTAGAAATGAAATGCGTAGCAACATCAAAAAAATTAATTTTAGTTTGCCGTAATTACAAGTAGTATATAATTTGTTTTTTACAGTGTACACTTACGCCTGGTTGGTTTATTAATTTTTACAAAATGTAATTTAAACTTAAACACTAATTATTCAATTTTGCATTAATTATTATTATAATTATAATTTATACAAGTCTTGTAGGTAGGTTCGTGATTTGTTTATTACTCTTGTTTTGTTTCGTTTCGTTTCAAAAGTGTTTCCAGTGTTGCAGAGCTGCGGAAAGTGTTGTAGAGTTCTGTGTGTTGTGTGTTTTTGTTGTTTGTCGTGGCCAGTATTGGCAAACGTCTTGTGCAATTGGAAAATTGGAAAGTTAAGAACTGTGCAGAAAGTTTGGAAATTTTATATATATATGTGTATATATATATAAATATGTATGTATATATATGTACTGATTAGTATACTTATTTCATTGTAATTAACGTTTTAAATATGCTTTTAAAAATGCCTAGCTTAATGTTTAGCTCGTTTCTCTTGTTGTAGTTGTTGTTGTTATTTAAAAACTTTTCGAAAGTGTTGCACAAACATTTTAAATACTTTACTGTGTATGTCTCTGTTGTATTTTCTCTTTTTTTCTTTGCTACTATTTAAACTACTTTTTGCTGCAATGTTGTGTGTCGGGTGTTTCATGTCTCTGTGTGTTTTCTATTATAAATATTTTTTTTAATTTTTTTTTTTAAATATTATTTTAACGCGCTTACTTGTTGATATTTTTTGTTTTGTAATTTAAATGCGGTGTTTACACTTTTGTTACTTGCTGTTTTGTATTTTTTGTTTTTTCTTTTTTTTAACTACTACGAAGCTACTACGATTTTAACTTTTAGTACTTGTTTCTTGTGATAATCTGTATGCGCATTAAACTAAAAAGGAACATATACATGATTATTTATTAATTATACAATACATTAATTATACTCGTTATAGTTTATTTAATTATATATATATTTTTTTTAATCATAGTACTTTTTTATAGTCAGAGTCATTTGTTGTCGGGTAAAACGATTTGCATAAATTATAATTAGCATTAAGAACTGAATATTCGTTTTTGTTTTGTGTTTGTTATAAGTAAGTAGTTAGTTGAATATATATTTTAATCACAAATCATTGATGAAAACTTCATTTTAATTGGTTTTAGGCGACGACGCTCTGCACGCTCTCTTGGTCCGTTAAATTCCGTTACAATTTTATCATCATCATCAACGTCTCATTCTCCACATAATTTTTTGACGCGGCATTTTCCATCTGCTCGGTAAGCAAACAATCTATGTATCTCACGGATACCTCTCTCTAAATTTATACACAGAAATTTACAGTGGGGTTTAAATAGTGTGTGTGTGTGAGTTTAGTTAAGGGCTAGGGTTGTACAGGCATTTACAGTTAGTTATGCAGTAATCGTTATCTTCTCTCGGAAAGGTACTAAAAATCAGTTGAACTCTATTATATGCTAGTTACTTAAACTCCCCATTTTTTTTTTTTGTTTTTCTTCCACTTTTCATTTTGTTTTTATTTTCTTTCGTTTCGTTTTATAAACAATAAGTGTCGCTAAATGCTAGACCTTAAATTCGTTTTTTGTTTTCAATATTTCTTAAATGTTCTGCTCGATTCGCGATTGCATTTGATCTATGAGAAACTAGTGCCCTTTTTTTATGCGTTTTTCATTTTGTATTTCTGTTTTTTTTTTTGTTTAAAAATTCAGCTCGCTTTTACTATTTTATATCATATGCATTTTTCACTACCTTTTTTTTGCATTGGGTGATATACTAGGTATACATATATAATTATTTACAGATTGTATTCTATAAGTTGTATCATTATCATTTCGTTGGCATACATACATATATGTATATATATATTCGACGCTACATAGATTCGACTTTTTGCTAATTTATATATTTTCCATTTGCTCAGTGGGTTTAATTGTTCGACGCGTTGTGTGCTCTCCATTTGTGGGGAGGGGCGGGTACTAACACAATTTACTGTTTACGAGTTAACGAGTTAACGATAACGAGTACTTAACATTTGTATATCGTGTTTTTGTATTTTACTAGTTCCATGTCCGTGTAGAGTTCTCGAGCTGTGAAAAGAAAGGGGAAAAAATGGATTTTTTTTTAATTATTTAATATAGGAAAATTAGATAAGCTTTTTAAGTAAACTTTAAGTCATATTTAATATTTGAACTTAAGCCAAAAATAGCAAAAGAAAATCCATCAAAAAGTATTGGTTTAAATCAATTGACATAGGAAAATAAGATTAGCTTAACGAAACTTTAAAGTGATTTCAAGTCATATTTAAAAGCTGATTTTAAGCCAAACTTCTTTTCAACTATTTTTTAAAATAAATGGCAATAGAAAATCTAACAAAGAGGGTGTGTTTTAATCAATTTAAGTAGGAAAATAAGATAAGTTTATTAAGTAGACTTTAAAGTGATCTTAAGTCATATTTAATAGCTGATTTTAAGCCAAATTTCTTTAATTTATTCTTATAAAAAAAATGGCAAAACAAAATGTACCAAAAAGGGTTTGTTTAAATCAATTGATGTAGGAAAATCAGATTAGCTTAACGAAACTTTAAAGTGACTTCAAGTCATATTTAAAAACTGATTTCAAGCCAAACTTCTTTTCAACTTTTTTTTTTAAATAAATGGCAATTGATAATGTAGAAAAAAGGGTTTGCTTTAATCAATAGATATAGGAAAGTAAAATAAAGTTTTATTGAATTATTGATTTTAAGGTTAACTCTTTCAGCTTTTTTTATATTTAACTTTAATAAAGCTGTCAACTCACCTCAAATCCATTCAATATGGGGTTTTCATCAATGATACCACAGCCTGTTGTTTTGTGTTCTCAAAACACCATTCGCCAACGGATTTGCCGCTGCCGCAGCAGCAGCAGCAGCAGATGTCGTTGCCGTTGCCGTTGCCGTTACATTTGCATTTCCGTTTCCGTTTCCATTTCCATTTCCGTTCGCATTACCAATCAATTTAGTTGCATTTGTTGTTGTTGTCGAAGCTTCACTGTTGACGGCCGCGCCAGACTTGCGGCTCAAATGAACGCCCACATCCTCGGCGGGCGACAGACCCGTCAACACCGGCCGCTTATATTCGCCGGCCTCCGTATTGGCCACGTCCCGTGTCAGCCGCAGCGCCTTCAGATGCTGCCGCTGCTGATGATTGTCGCGCATTGTTGTTGGATGCCTGCCGTTGTTCGTGGCGTACTTGTTGTTGTGCAGCGTCAGGCTATATTTGGGCTTGGCGGCCAAAGTGTTGCCGCTGCCGCTGCCGCTGGCGATGCTCAGATGTTGCGGCTTCTTGGGCATGGTGGTGGCGGCGCTGCTGCGCTTGCCGGCCGGCAGATCGCAGCCAGCAACGCCGGAGCCAGCCACGTCCGCTGCCGCCAACTTGAGCGAGGCTTCGAACTAGAGATTATCTGGATAGCTGCGGAAATTATAAGTTCTGGCGCGCTGGAACTCAGCAGCGGCCGCAGCGGCAGCGGCGCTGTTGCCGCTGCTATAGGGATTGATCATCGGTGCTGTGGACTGGGAATTCATGGTGCCCATGCCGTCATCGTAGATGCCATTCAGTTGATCCTGATTGCTGTGGCTGCTCTTGCCGCCGCCGCTGCTCACCGTGTTGGTGTTGCTGCCACCAGACGCGGAGCCGCCACCCTTGATGGGCTTAAATATGGCCGTGGTCGCATAATATTTCTCCATGGGCGGCGGCGGCACTGTGGGCGGCCTGGGGAATATGCTGCTCAGCGGTGGCGGCGGCGTGCGTCGCACATTCACATAACCGCCACCGGCGTTGGCCATTTTCGATGCCGGCATGTAGTCCTGCATATGGGGAACCGCATAGCCTCCTTCGGGCACATCTGTGTGGGTGGGGCGAACGCAAAAGACGCAAAAGGATTTCGCTTAGTCAGGCAAATGGCAAAGGTTGAAAGGTAAATGTGTGTGTGTGTGTGTATATATGTAGGTGTGTGTGTATTTGTGTGTTTGTGGCAATCGCCGCAAAAATTTATTTGCATTAGTTGCTGGCGGCGCCATATTTTATGGCTCGCAGCGGAAATGGGCGAGCCAAGGGAATTGGAGTTAGGGAATACATATATTGGGTAATGGGAGCTTTCGCATACACACCTGTATAGTCTGGCGTCATATTACATTGTAAATCATTAACCGCTGCGTAGCCGTTCACGCCGCTCGTGTACATGTTCACATTGAAGGGCTCGTGGTAGAGACTGTTCTTGCCAATGGAATCGTTGTCGTCGACGCTGGCCTAAAACGACAAAAAGGTAAAATGCACAGTGTTTAATATAGTGGCAGCATAATAGTCATGTTGGGGCGAATGAAAATATATGTATGTACAGCGGGCTTTTGTTGGCTTTGTGTGCGGCCAAATGGCATATTTGGCTCCTCTTTAAAGCAGTTGAGTGAGGTGAACATTTTATCTATTGCTAATGGATGATTTGTTGTATTCAAATTGAATTGAAACCCTTGTCTAAATATAATTTCTGTCTCGATTCCTTTGTGTATTTAAAAACTCAAGAGATTGCTCTTTAATTTTAAGCCATTTAGTATTTTAGATTACCTCAGTAAAATAGACATTTTTGTGCTATATTTTATTCATTTTTTTTTTAACTTTCCCTGTTCGCTTTGTTTTAATATTTTGTATAAATAGTTAGTTGAAATTTAATTAACATTATATTTGATGAATTATGATATATTTATTTAATACAAACTTAAATAGCAATTTTTCTTTAACGAAGTTGATATTTGTGCAGAACAAAGGTAAGGCTCTAAAATGGCTGGAATAAAAAATTACTTAAATTAAAGACGAATTTAATTGCTTAGGTTTGACAGATAATGAATCTACCTTTAGTAAGATATTTGCCCATTTCTTTAAAATGGCTTCCACTAAGTTCTTTAAGGAATCGAATTAATATTTCTTTAAATTTTCTAATGCAACTCATTTTAAATGTTACTCAAATCTTAAACAATATAATCTTAACTACTCTAATATTGATTTCTTGTAACTTTTATTCCATTTTCTTTAACTTTAAAGCAATTGCCTTAAAGCAGTTGCTTTTTATGTCCTTTGCCTCCGACCAGCACCCCAACTTTAAAGTGTTACACACTCAGCACTTAAGCTTAGCACCCACAAATCGTGGCTGGTTTGGGGCAAGTGGGGCACGTGGGGCACGTGGGGCAGCAATGGACAGCCGGACACCGTTTTGCTGGAAACAGGCTCAATGGGAAGCCGTTGAAAAGTTCTATTAAATAAAATAAATGCCGCTCGGCGTCGGCGACTGGTCAAGTGTGGCATGGCTGAGAGAGCACATGTTGAGGACGTGGCAGCTCCACGCTACATTGAACAATTATGTGAAATTCGAGGCAGGAATTTGTCCTGTGCGCAATTTACTATATATATATATACTATATACTATGTATATGTGTGTGTGCGTGTGTGTGTTTGTTATGCTCACCTTAATGCTATTGCCATTGGGACGATGCTTGTCGACATTGCCGCCGAGCGTGTTGGGATTGAAGCTGTATTGGAATGCATCGAGTACGTTGCTGCCGCGTGCCCGTTTCGTGCGTGACACGATGAACAGGATGATGGCGACCAGCAGGATAATTATCGTGGTTAGAACAACAATGACAACGCCAATGAAGTTCGCCTCGTTCGGCTCCTGGTCAATGGGGCGTGGCGCAATTACTGCAAAAGAGGCGACAATAAACAAAAGAGGCCCAGTTAAATTAACATTGGATGCAGAAGCGCCAATTTGCCGGCCGGGCCAATCGAATGAAATTAAAAGTAAATATTGTTCAACTAAAATAATTAGCATGAGAGGCCGAGCGCGAACAAATTGCTAATTGAATTTATCTGCGGCGTTTGCGACACTTACGTTGTGGCCCATTGTTGTAGTTGTTGTTGCCGTTGCCGTTGTTGTTGTTGTTGTTGTTGCCGTTGCCGCTGGCATCGGTGGCGCCACCATTGCTGGCACCGTTGCCATTGCCGGCGCCTCCAGAGACGCCGCCATTCATTTTGTTTTTGTTATGATTGTGCTGATAGTCGTTGCTCTGCAAAGGATATTCGCGTGTATCCTGCGCAATGCCCGCCGCATTATTTCGCTGCTCCTGTTCGTCTGTGAAATTACCCATCGCAGGCACTGCAACAAAACCAACAAAAGCAACAGAAAAAAAAACACATTAAACCGGAGTTATATCGATAGTCATTTATGGACACCATCAACTGAATTCCATCTTCAAAAGTTGCCGCTGCTCAACTTGAAGTTGAACATTGAGCACAGCTGCGTTACTATGATTAGTTTTTTTCTGCTTCTTCTTTTTTTTCTTCTTCTTCTTCTTCTTTTGCTACACACCTTTCGTTCCACTTTAAATTGCTTTGCTTTCGCCACGCTTTTCTTTCACAAGAGACCTTTAGACCTCTAACGTGTTCATTTCCTGTCAACCAATAGGGTTTTTATGTCGACTAAATTTATACAGATGTTTGATTTTCCTTATGCATATGCATGGGTTCCCTTTTTTACATTTTTTTTTTTGTTTATTTTAATGATCTTGTGCATATGGCGAGACCATATATGTTCTTAGTAACAGCAGACATTTTTGTATATACATTAAGTATTATAATTTCTAACTTTCTCTTTAAGTGTGCTTATTGTTTATAGAAACAGCTTTTTTTTATAGCACCCCTATATCTGAAGTTACAATGGGTTTATTATGCTTATCTTGGCTTTTCTCTTAACTGTTTTGAAATGATGATTTTTATCTGTGTGCATCCACCCTTAGCTGAGTTACAACTACCACGCTGACCTTATTCCCAGGCCTATAACGCTTATTAGCTTAGATCTGTCATGGCCGGCAGGAACACCTGCTCGTCAGGCGTTCACTTTGATCTCTAATACCCTCAGCTTATGCTCAACATTCCTCGAGCATATGGCAAAGTGTTGTCATTTATCTCCGCTAACATCTTGGGGGCGCATAACAAAACAAAAGCAAAATGTTGCTGCTCCCGCGGGCTGCTTTTTGCCGAGGACCCCACCTCCCATTTCAAGGATGCCCCCGGCTAGCCAAAAAATGCTTTCTTGAGTGGGTGACCCCGTTTTCTCCAGACAGTAAATGGCGTAATTACTGTGTGAAGTTGTTGTTGTTGCCGCTGCTGTTTTGAGTTATGTCGCCTCCTTGGACAGCAGCGAGCAGGACACGAAGGACACCAAGCAATGCCTCTGAAGTTTGTGCTTGGCTGCCTTTTGTTTCGGCATTGCCATTGTCCTTCTTGTCGCTGCTGTTGTTTTTATATTTTTATTTTCATTCCTTTTTTTTTGTTTTTGTTTTTGTTTTTTTTGCCTGCTCGCTTCCTACTTATAAAGGCATATCTTGAATCTCTCGCAGCTCGGAGCTCGGAGCTCTCTGTGGTCGTCATAAAACGTTTAAAATAATTAAAATATTTCGAGCCACATTTATCACACACACACACACACACACTGTGTGTAGGGTAGGGTGTGCCTTGCCTGGGCATAGAAGTAATGGCAAATATGCCGCATATCCTTTTATTTTCGCATTCAGTTTTTGTTGTTGTGCTTGTCGCATGCCCTTTATAACTAATTCTCATTGTTTGTCCCCGGGGTCTCTCCATTCTAGTATTGTTTTTTTTTTGGTTGCTTTTGTATTTTTAGAAAACCTTTAAATACAACTCCATAAAGCACAGCGACAGCAATCACCGCAAGCAAATCTCACAAATTGGGGTTAAATCTCTGCAGTGCCTGATAAAAATATACGCACACACTTGAAAGATGCTCCCCCCATTCTTTCCCTCTTGTACGTGCGTTTCTTTTGTTTACCCTTACCCTAGTTTTTCACGACTTGCCACGCAAAGTAAAAATAAGAACCAGAAAACAGCTGATTGCTGGTTGCTAGTTGTTGCCCCTTCCCCCCCCCCTCCCCCTCCCCCTCCCCCAGCCACCTTTCTCCTGCATCCTTGTGCGTGACAAATGCGTCGTGGTGTTTGTTGCTCGTCATGTAATTGCTGCCAGGGAAGTCGCAGCATGTGGTGCAACCGAGCTCGGTCTGCGTTGCCTTTGGCTCAGTGGTTTTCGCCTGAAAATATCCTTGGCTCAGATGGACAGATGTCAGATGACGTTAAGCACACAGCCCAAATGCCAGCTTCCCATTATTAAAATGTGCTTTGTAATCCTCGGTAGCGCACTCAACGTTAACGCTGATCCACAACCGATCTCAAGTGCGGCATCTTTTTTTCTTTACCATTCTTTTTAACTTAAAGTCTTTATCAGGCACTTTTGTACATGTTTATTTTGTAAAGAACTGCGATGATTGTCAAAACGAGTTATTCAGAAATTTTGCTGTCGGCTACCAAAAAGATAAAACGATCATCGCAGCTGCTCTTTTTAAATCGATAAAAGTGTTAACTCATAATGAAGATTAAATACAACGATTATCAAATTCTTATGCATCAATTTTGGTAGCTTGTAGCCCAATAAAAAAATACTTAAAAATATTTCTCTTATATATGCATTTCATATTTTATAATTGTTTTCTTGCGTATTTCTTTACAGTCCATTTCTGATCAACTTTTTATACCTAAGAGTTTATATCTGTATATCACAATTGTTTTTCCTTTAAAGGTTGCGTATTTCTTTACAATTCCATTCTGATCATATTATTATACAAAAGTCCATAAAGTTTTCTAAAGCTTTGTATTTCTATGGCTATCTTCCTGTTTATTCATTGCAATCATATTGAAGTTGCCTTAGTTCATATTATTGTACTATAAAATCTCAGTTACTCCGGAATTTATTAGTGACTTCCTTCATAAATCCATTAAGCCCACAATGGAACTGCGGCCCCTGCCCTGGAAAATCCCCTATTCATGCGGCACGCTCTATTTGACTCATCAATCAAATGCCGTTTGGCAGACTGGCAGTTTTATACCCTAGTCATTTTCACACCTACCGCGCGTAGATTTCCATTTCCATTTTCATTCGCAACCCCCAAATGAAAATCAATGAATATAAATGATCTCTGGTTCAGTGACCGATCCGGCGATGTTAACAGCAATGTTGCCCATGAGCAATTTGCCGAGGCCATCCCCTAAACTAAGCCCCTCCGTGCAATGTGCAATGTGCCATGAAAATATTGTCTAAATATCTTTCAAAGCAGCCTAAATCTTTGTCCGAGCAGCCTTGCACTTGGTACAATTTAATCAGGACTGCGACACGCTCGGCATTCATGGCAAATGTAGCTGAAAAATTCCATGCATGCAGCCCGTCCAGCAGGCAACCCCCGAAGTTGCAGCTACCCCTAAGCCGCACAGACCCTACTTTTTTCCTATTGACTTTCCTCCCCTCACCCCTCGCACACATGCGAAAAGTAAAATAAAATTGTACTAAAGAGATTTTGCCTTTCGGGCCGCTTCTCTATCTCTATCTGTATCTGTAGTCGGCATTGTTGTTGGCCAAATAATGGAAAATGTTTTGTCCTTTTTTTTATATTCTCTAGCTAAGTGTAATGCATTGCACTTTGTTGTTGTCGCACACTTGAAAGTGAAATGAAGCTGAAAATGCATTTGCAATCGCAAATTTTTCTCTCTCTATGCCAAATGCAATTTTTGGGCAATTTGCGCAGCAAGTTTTTTTTTTTCTTTTTTTTGTGCCTTCTTCCGTCACGTACTTACCGGATATAAAACTGATCTCGGATAGCATAATCCATTTGACAGCAAAGTACAAATTGATTTTCAGATATTTGCCCACACGATGGTGCAGCTTAATGGTCACATCGCGGGCATGATCCATTATCGTATCGGGCATATAGGAGAATTGTACGGGCTCGCCAGAGAAGTAGCGTCCACCAATGCTGAAGAAGACTTTGGCATGGACAAAAACCTAAAGTAAAATAAATGGGCATTTTTTTTATGTTAATTGAGTTAAAAAGAACTTAAAAAAAAGGTGAGAATATTTTAATTGGATTAGTTCCAACTACTTGGTCAGATATTTTATATATAATTTTAAATACTATTTGTAACCAATTTCATTTTGAAGTTTCAAATAAATGCAAAAAAAATTAAAAATATTAAATTTGATTAAATCTATCTCAGCCCTAATAATAAGTTCGAATTGGATTCTGTAATTTTGTATGTTAATTAAGTTAAAAGGAACTTTAAAAAAGATAAAAATTTAAAGAAATTAAGAGTTGCTTTAATCTATTTTTTTAATTTAAAATATATATTAAAATTGGATCAGTTCCAACTACTTGGTCAGATAATATCAAAAAACCAATTTCATATTGAAGTTTCACATAAATGCAATTTATCAATATTAAATTTGATTAAATCCATCTCAACTCTAATAATAAGTTCGAATTGGATTCTGTAATTTTGTATGTTAATTAAGTTTAAAAGAACTTTAAAAAAGATAAGAATTTAGAGGAATACAGACCTTTTTTTTTTATTTAATAAATAATTAAAATTGGATCAGTTCCAACTACTTGGTCAGATAATAACAAACAAATCTGTAATTTATTTAAATTTAAATTCTATTTGTAACCAATTTCATATTGAAAATTTACATAAATGCAATTCATCAATATTGAATTTGATTAAATCTATCCCAGCCCTAACAATAAGTTCAAATTGGTTTCCGTAATTTTTTATCTGAATTCAGTTAAACGGAACTTTAAAATAGATAAGAATTTAGAGGAATTAAGAGCTATTTTTTTATTTTAAATAATTTAAATTGGATTACTACGAATCACTAAATAAATCTACGATTTACTTAAATTTCAATATAATTTGTTACCAATATCATTGTGAAGCTTTACATAAATGCAATTTATCAGTATTAAATTTGATTAAATCTATTCCAGCCCTAACAACAATAGTATTGCAATAAGTTCGAATTGGTTTCCGTAAATCATATTTGTAGCTTACACTCACCTGGACATCCTTGGTGTACATGTTGTTCGTATGCAAAACGATGGCACTGAAATTACGAACCGTATCGAATTCGAAAACGATTTCGACGGGTTTGCCCAGCAGACCGGGCGTATCATTTCTCCAGCCAATCCATTCGTAGCCTGCGAAGGCAACATAAAAAAATAGTATATGAAATATATAATAAAATAGAGCGTCATTTTTTTTATTTAGTCAAAATAAAAGGCAACAACAAAAAATCAATAGGCCAACATATGCGCCCTGAGTGGCATGTAAAGCTATTTAAGCTGCCCAAGTCAATGGCACTTTGGGGTGAAGTTGCCGTAGCCCCAAAACAAACAAATGCGAGGGAGGGTAAGAGAGAGAGAGGGAGGGATGTGGGAGGACTGCTTATAACTAGAAATTATGGCCAACGCGACATTTAAGCCATTTCTTTCCACTGTTCTGTTTGCATGGCCCTAATTTGGCTAGGAATGGGAATTTGGTTTGGATGGCGGTTACGTGCTGGGGCTTTGGTGAGCCAGGAAACATTTAAGTAGCGCCGCATAAGTCATGCAATATTAACTGCCAACCAACTATGGCAACAACAATATCACTCTAACCAAAAATTCCACAAGTTGAGACATCGCAGAAATCAATGAAAGGCGCCAGACAGCGACTAAAATATCGATTGCAGCTCCTAACAATGCAAATAAGCCAGAACATAATAATCATAATCATAATACATAGAAGATGGCCTTTCAATTGCAAGGGGGGATGGGGGGCGTGGCAGCTATTTGAAAAATAATGCGCTGAAACTTTATCGCTGCAATGCGATTGGTTTTTATGTCTCTGTGTGACGACGTCTGCATGTCTAATTGTCTGTGCGAACTTTTCTACTTAAATTCGCACAGAGCAAAGTTTTCAATAATTTCGATTATTGGCCATTTGCCAAAGCGCCAGCGAAATGCCAAAAAAAAAAAATGCGAAAAAAAATACCAAACGAGACTTGCGCAAATTCGCAGTTAGCCAGTTGGGAACTTTTTGCAGCCGGCGGCTCGGAAATGAATGCCAGTGTTGCCATAAATTATCAAATATGCATAATGTTTACATTTTTAGAGGCGCATAGTTGCCCCTTAGTGCGGCGGAGTGAAGTGGTTCAATTCAGTTCGGTTCGGTTCGGTTCGTTTTGGTTTAGTTTGGTGCGTTTGGTGTACTTTGGGTTTTGTATCCGGCCAAGTTTACTGCGACGCCAGCAAATAGTCCAAAGTTATTATTTATTTTGTTTATTGTGTTGCGAGCTAAATTATTTGCAGGCCAGAAAGTTTCTGCTTCGCCTGGTCTGGCCCGGCCACGCCCCCTCTTTGCCCTATTCGTTGTTCAATGAAGTGAACCTTCGCCCTGTTTTGTACTTTTGCCTTATGGTTTTTCTGTCGGTGAACTTTTGTAATTATTTGATGTTAATCAGTTTTTTCTATTGCAATAAATCTTTGCGTTGCTTATTTCACCAGCTAAAAACAGCCAGTTTGGGGCCAAATAAATGGCCAAAGTTTGGGCCATATAAACACACAGATATATATAAAGATTTTTCAGGGAAGCAAACCTTTAAAGCCAGCAAAGTTTTTGGTCTAAACGAAAGGGTTAAGTTTGTTCTAACGAGTCGAGTGAAATTAATGTTTGCTTAAGTTTACAATATATGGGTTAAGTAAGTAATAATTAAATATTTGTTTCAAATGCTGTACTCACCTTTGCCAAAGCCGTGTATATCGGTGCGGAAGTTATCCTTGCCCTTCTGCCCGTCGACCAGCTGGCCGAGTCCATCCACATAGCGATCACCCTGCTCGTTGCCATCGTAGGTCTTGTCCGACAAATCCACCTCCATGCCACGCTGCACGCCCTTCGGTATGCTATACGAAACAATGCCCTCTGCAAAGAGAATGTGAAAAATAAAATAAATTTATTTAAATAGAGCGACGCAATTCGTGGAACTAAAACTCAAAACCGGCAACCTTTCAAAGTAACTCGAGCCGCCTACATAAAACACACATGTATATAAACATATGTACAACTATATATATATACATCGTACGTCCTTTTGTTTTACGTCATGTCACGTCACGTCACGATTCGTGTCACGTGACACACAGAGAAAGAGAAAAAGCGAAAGAGTAAAAGAGAGAGAAGCGAAGCGAATTTGTGTTTGTGTTTTGGGTTTTTAAACTGCGGTAAATTTAAAGTTTTTCAGCCCCCCAATGTGCTGCTGCTAAGCTGGCAACAACTTTTCCAAGGGGGGGACAGGATATTGAGTTACTTGAAACATAATTTCGTTTTGCGGCCACTTTTGTCTTTTGTCTGCCATTTGGTTTCTGTGGTTATTTTTAGTAAAGTGTCTGCCACAGAATGGGGAAAACTGGACCCGGGGGGTTGTGTATATATATATCTGTATATCTGTCTGTATATATATTCAGCTATAGTTTTTCAATGTCAAAGTCACAGCGGTAGACAACTGAGTCATGCTTTTGGTGTGAAACTTTCTATAGTGTTTCAATGTTTAGGTTTGAAGGATTCCTAAGGATTAAGTGCAGACCCGATTAAGTGTTGGTTGCATTGGGCGACGCCTTTTCATGGGCTAAAAGCAAACAACACCTGACGCTAATTACCGCAGGTACAGCAACGGTTAAGTACCTAAACCTACAAAACAATTACATTTAGATCGAAAAACAACAACAACAACATCAACAACAATAGGGTTGCCAGGGCACTCAAAATAATTACACACAAAGCTCTGGCGAGGGGTTTGGGTTGGCTTGGCTAATTTACTGGCCTTTCTATTTACACAACTCGGGCACGTGGTAAACACAGGACGAACACACACACACACATACACACACACACGGACACGCAGGACAAACAGTCAGTCAAAGGCATTTTCCAATAATTACCGAAAATCACATAATTACACATAATTATGCCGCAAGCCACGATTTCGGAAAAAACTACGCATTCGGCATAGATAATTAGACCGAGGGAGGGGGAAGGGGGGAAACAACTATCTATAGGCCACCTACAAATATTAATTATTATTTAATTTATTTATAATGTATGGCCACACTCAAACGAAAGAAAGAAACGCTACACTTAATTACAGGAATTAGGGCAAAGTCCTTGTCGCGGCCACTTAAGCACAGAGCCCATCAGAGGCCGAGAGAGATAAGCTTTCATTATACAAGTACACGACATGTGAGGGACGTGCATACACTCAGAGAAAAACGCTAGGGGGTTGTATTACAGAAAATACTTACTTATAAAGTAAGTCTTTCATTTTTGAATGTTTTATAATACTAAAATGTAATTATATTTAAAATGCAATAAAAATTCCTTTTTCATGTCGTTTTTCTCTGAGTGCATTTACATATACATATAGGTATTACAAATGGAATATGCGATATTTAATTAACTGCAAAGACATTTAAGGCAAGCGCGTTTTACAATTGCGTCGCGACATCTTTCACGCAATGTCCACATATAATCCCTGCCCCCGCCCCCCCTTCCCCACCCCCTACTCTGTCGTGGAGCCTGGGGGGAAACTTCCACTTTAGCCTTGTTATTCGCGTGCTCACATGCGATTTTTATTTGCGTGTCTAGAGCGAGAGAGAAAGACACACAAAATGGAAACTGCCAAAAAAAAAAAATATAATAAGGAACAAAACGAAGTCCTCGCAGTGCGTGCAGCTGCCTCCAAAAAAAAAAAAAATACATATATGTATGTCCAAGACAGAATCGGGCAGTGAACAACTACAATATATATGTATGTACATATATATTTATATATACATATATAAAATGTAATTTGCTTCCTTTTCGCTGGCTGTCACGCAAGCATTCACGACGTCTGTGAACTTTGCTGATGAGTCAAATTGAGCAGCAGTTGAATGAATAAATGAATAAATAGATACTTGGCCTGGCAACTTGTGGCTAAACTACTCCATTTAGTTGTGAGTTATAGCTCAAATTTGTTGTAGCTATTTTTTTTTTTTTTTTTTTTGGGTTACAGTTAAGGGAAAGTTGACCGAGAGTAAAAAGAAGTTGTTCAAGAGGATGAATTGGTATGATTTTTTAAAGTTCATATATTACTAATCATGTACAATACAGGAATTTATTTATTATTCTAAAAGCTGTTCAAGTTATTTCGACTTACTTCAAGGTGGAAAAAATCTGTTTAAGCTCCAATTAAAATGCCTGTAACGCCTACTTAACTTTTCATCTATACAAAACTATTTCACACTCTTAACTGGCGCAGCTGCAGCTAGTACAGTGAGCACTCAAAAAGAAACACCCACACAAAGAGCATCGATTAAAGCTCAACTTTCAATTTGCATAACAAAAACAAAGCTTCAGCTTAATGCTACCCTAAACACTCATAAATTATTCACAACGCTTTGTGGCGGGCACTCATAAATCTAGAGCTCAACGCTAATCAGTTGCTGCATTCAAAAAAATACAAATAAAATGCACTTTAGCATATGCATAAAACCTCAATCCCAAATTTCGAATACCGAAGGGCTAAGCTGTTGTTAAATCGAAACAAATTTGTATTTAGCCCAATGTGAAATCAGAGTGTGTCACTTGCCCTCCAGATAATCTGCAGACATGCCGTGACCATAGTTGCCAGTTGTGGCCCCGCAGCTGGATTAAGGCCCCATTTGTTTATGATTGTGGAAGCGCCGGGCGAACGACAGAAACTGGGTGCGGTCTCCACGTAGGTGTGTCCCATTGATTTGCATTTAAATGTCGAAGCCAAACAAATTTATGGCCACAATTTATAAACAATTATGATTTCGGTCTAAATATCTTTAGTGCGCGCATCGAGGCAATAGATTAATGTGTGCCATAAAAAGACAGTTCTATGTTACTTGCCAGCTTTATTGATTTCTTTCTTGGCTATAAGCGCCGTCTGTCTGTCTGTCTGTCTGTCTGTCTGTCTGTGCTGGGCTGACTGTCTGGCACTTGTCTAGTCTTGTCCCTTCGACCCTTCCCATTGCCATCTTATCTTGTTTAATTTGCATATGAAATGCGCTGTGTACATCTAAATTCCCCATGGCAAATCAAATGACATGGCCCCGTTCATTTGCGGGTGGCGGTCAGTTTGCATGTCTAAGCCAAGTCCGCACACAGAACTCAACCACTAAAAGGGGCGTGTACATAGTTTTGACCCCCCTTCCACACTAAACACAAATGGCGCCAGTTATCAAGGCCCCCAAAAACCCAACCACACATTGCGTTAATTTACGGAATAATTTCGACTTCCGCACCCGCTTAGGTCCCCTGGCTCCAAATGGGGGGCCTGGTTCTGGCCAAACAAATTGTCATTAGGCGCGCTTTGTTGTTGTTGTTGTTGTTGTTGCTACCTGGAAATTATAGAAAAATTTGTTTGTCCAGACTAGTCGTGTGCACTACTTGACAATTGCGTGCAAACACCGACAACGGCCGTCCAGACGACAACAACAACAACAACGACAACAACAACAGCGCGTTGGTTGTTTGCTGTTTTTGGCTTGTCGTCTACATAGTTTCTCAGCCAGCTTTGTCGACGTCTGGATTTCGATTTGGTTTTGGTTTTGGCCAACCAATGTCTGCACGCGATATATATTTTTTTCAAGTACATTTCGCATGTTGCAATCCAAACGAGAACAACAACAACAACGGGAACAAGTTAACATTGCGTGGTAGTTCATGTGTTGGCCAAATGTTAAGCAGGCAGAAGTACCACAAAACAAAAAAATAAAAGGTAAAAACATAGGCGCAGTCGTTGCCATGATTGGATTATGCGGTTTTGACTAATACGCTGCCCATAATGTCATGTTTTTTACTTCGTGCTGAGCACAACTGCGATAGGGTCCTTATCAAAAATGGCGCTTTTACGGGGAATTTTAGTTGACAGAATTGCGGGTTGCGTTTAAAGGCGATAATTTGGCAAATTGCTGGAACTTCGCAGCTAAGTAGAAAATCTAAATGGTTCAATATAACAATCATATAAGAAAAGAGGGAGAATTAAATCCTTAGAAGTTGTGTAAAGTATTTGCTAAGGATTGAACTTAAACAAAGTGGAAATTAAACAGTTGAAGTTAGCTTCAAATTGGCATATTTAAGGCAGCAAGTATTTGCTGCTTGCTGCTGTCTTAGCCAGTTTTAAGTAGCCGAACTACTTTGGCCAATATCGAACTGAATACCAAGAGCCATATAAGCAGAGTTCCCGCATACTTTGGTGCTTCGGTATGCCGCATCTTAAGTTTGCCAAAGTTGTGCTAATGCACAGCTCTAGCTGGCTTTTTATGGAGCCACACACACACAAACACACACACAGATACACTTGCATTGCTAACTACACAGTTAAGCCGCTTTGGCCTGGCTAATAGACAGAGCACGGTCTAGGCCCTGGTCTGGGCCCTGGCAGCGTTGATAAATTAACGCTGACACTAAAACTCTGTTAGCCTTTCCGCGCTATCATTGCTCATGTCCAGTTTTTATCGCACTCGTTTAAATTCGCCTCTGGACACAGACAGCAAAAGTAGAGGAAGAAGCGGAAGAAGAAGCGCAAGAAGAAGAAGACAACTCACCTTCCCAGGGGCAACCGACGATCTCGGCGCGCAGACAGACAGTCCGATCGTATTGACCATATGGATAAATGCGTATCTTCGAGGCAAATATAATCGGCTGAAGTGCGTTCTCCACCTCGCTGTAAGTGTTGATGTTGCCGGGCAGAATCTGTGGAGTGGCATGGATTAGATGGGATTGGAATCAATTGAAGTGAGTTCAACTAAGTAAGAAGTTTGCTGGGATGTTGATCTTACCTCCTTGCCCTGGGTGTTCTTCCAGCGTTGCCACTTGTCGAAGCCCGGACGCCAGTATTCAAGAACATAGGCCTCGGTGTACTCCTGACCCTGACCCTTGCCGAAGCGACCCTGTGTCCGTATGGCGGTTATCACGTGCGTCTGCAGCAGATCCACCTGCAGATATTCCTTGAGCGCATTCGATACCATATGCTTGGGGCACCAGGCACCGCCATTATTATCGGTTTTCAGTCTGCAATCGAACAGAGAGAAAGAGTGGAGTAGTGTGTGAGTGAGATAGCGATACATTAGAGAAACGACAACTTTATTAATTAGGCACCGCGTTCGGTAGCTGCGCGAATAACCAGTTGCGCAGAAGCTCCACCGCAAAATTTTTATAAATTAATTGACATTAAGCGTTTCGGCACCACACGGCGTCGGTGCCACCAGCCACCAACCACCAACCACCAGCCACCAGCCGCAGGCTCCGTCTTCAGTCTTAGCCAGCGACGTATCTGGCCCAAAGGGGAGTCGTGTAGTTGGAGCCTGGTGGACTTTTGTCTGGCAGCTCGTCTCGTTCGTTAAGCTGTTTGCGGTTTGCGACGCAGCAGGATGTTGTCTATGTAATTAAGGATTAATTTAAGTTAGACACAGACGGCTGGACGGCAGGATGTGTGCTCTTGTTGTTGGTGTCGTCTCTGCCCCCTGCTACTTTAATCAATTTCGCCTTCAGTTCGCTGGTATTGATATGTTAACCACTACAAATACGTTTTTCGGTTTATATTTCAATTAAGTTTTACATGCTTGATTGCATTTTGGGGCCTTAATGTTTGCCCATTATTCATCGACTGTGACTAGGCCTAGACCCAGGCCACAAACCAGCTGTTGTTGTTGTTGTTGTTGTTGTCGTCTTTTGCAAATTGCTTCATTTTCTTGGCTGTCTTTGGCAGCAGCTGCCGCCTGAATCTGAGCTTCAGTCTGAACCTCTGCCAGAGTCAGAGTCAGAGTCAGAGTCAGAGCCAGAAACAGACTCGTTGCCAGCAGGTTATTGAATTTGATTGCAATATTTATTTAGTGGCCGACATGCGTTTAATGCATTTTTGCAATTTGTTATTTATTTTTATGTGGCTGGCATGTGCACTGACTGCAATTAGTGAAATGTCTTCCGCATGAATTGAGAGCTTAGGCTATTTTGATTGTGGCCCTTTTTTTAATGGATGCCTCTGACATATTTAAATACACAATTTTGAATCGGCAAATATTTTACAAATTCTTTAACTTCATTTAAGAGTTTAATTTCATTTTTGGTTATTTCATAACTTAGATTTAGCACACACAAATTTTAAATATTTTATACATTTCATATACTAATTTAATCTTTTAGTTATTTAACAAACATTTTAAATTAATTTATGCCTATCATACTTTGAAAAACACTTTGTATATATGTATGTTAACGTTATTCTGGCCGCAAGCTGTGTGGCTAAGAATACTTCTCGAGGCATCATTACCAACTGCAATTACTTTCAAGTGCACAGATCAAAGTTGCTTTATTAAAAAAAAAGAAGAGGAAAAAAATAAGAGAGAGAGAGAGATGGAGTGGAAAGAGATACTGAAAGAGCTCCCACAAGTTGGCAAAAAAGGTCAATTTAATCATCATAAAATTGCTTAGATTTCCTTTCGTCTCCGCCCTAGCCCAGGCAGTAGCCACGTTGTAAGTGCTACAAAAGCAAATAACCTAAAGGCAGGAGAGGAAAATCGGAGTGAAATAGGTATAAACATCATTTAAAATGCTAATATCCGCAGTTATGTGCATTTCAACTTGACTTTAATTATTGTTATTGCCAAAGTTAACAATCTGCGCCGTCGTCGTCGGCTGCTCATTTTAAGCGGCTGATGGACTTGCTAACTGGTCGCTGCCGGGCACTGGACTCCGGACTCGGACTCCGGACTTGGAGTGGACGAGGTCCACTGGCTTTGGCTTCTAATCAAGCGCCGCCTGCGAGAGATTTTTATTTTTGTTGTCTTCCCCTTTTTCTGCTGTTTTTAATATGTAAGAGGTTGTAAATTTAATGGCCTGACGGACGGACGGACGGACGGGCGTTGGTCGGTTGGGCGAGGTAATGAAAATCAAACAGCGCCAACTGTCATTAAACTAATCTTTGTAATTCAATAGCCGACACAGACATGGAGAACAACCTCAACGTCAACATTCAACTCTTATGTTCGCATCCTGTTGGCCTCCAGGGCTTAAATCTCAGCTCTCAGATCTCAGACCAAATGCGCGTGATTTGTTTCAAGTGGACTTTTTTTCCTTTTTCATTTGCTTTCTTTTCGTAATGAATTACTTAAAGTTGGGCTCGAGTTTGGGCTAGTTAGCTGCCTGGTTAGCTAAGTGCACGGCAGCCGCAAATTATAATGCTGCCTGCACTTTTGAACTTTGCTGCGACTCTGGAACTTCGGTTAAGCAAATTGCAGTTCGCTTGATTGGACTCGATGGGTGGCGGGGTGAAAGGGTATGAAAAAAGAGACAAAAGAAAGTTCCAACTAGCTTGAAGAGTTGGTTTCGCTGCACTCGCTGGCTTAAACCAACTTGAGTTGGTTAAGGTGAAAGGCTGGGAGTTTTTCAAGATTTCAGAAAAGAATGCTCAGCTACTTGAAAATAATGCAAGCTTAAAATAAAT
This sequence comes from Drosophila lacertosa, assembly GCA_004143845.1. Lineage (NCBI taxonomy): Eukaryota > Metazoa > Arthropoda > Insecta > Diptera > Drosophilidae > Drosophila > Drosophila lacertosa. The sequence continues at coordinate 57,119 of SCDZ01000203.1, read as the reverse complement.
GAATGTTTACTCAAGAAATTATTAAAATTTTAAACTTTTACACAGCATGCTTAAATTCAATTAATTAAAATATATTTGACTAACCATTTATTAATTATTATTCTAATCTCTAACTTAAATGTGTGCTAATTGTTGGATCTTAAACGAAAGCAAGTAAAGTTCTTGTGCTTGACAAACAAACATTAAGGTAATAAATAAGTTAATCCATTTCATTTGCCATTAAGCCTGCAGTCACTTAGCTGCACCACATCGCCTGTCAATCGCGAAGCACTTTACCCACCGCCAGCAGAAACCGCCAGGTGAGTCAGTGGCAGCTGCCATTGGCCAACAGTTGAGAGCCCGCAGCCAAAGTAAAAAAAAACATATCGAAATGGCCCCAAGTCCAATTCCCGTACTGAGTTCAACTCTTGGCTCTTTAGTAAAAATTCCAGTTAATCTGACTTGGACAAAAACAAGCGCGAGAAAAGAAAGATATATAAATACATTTTTTTTGGTTTCTGCTGCTTTTGTTTTTGGTTTTTGTTTTTGTTTTTGTTTATCTCAACGTGCTCATCACGCATCGTTTTGTGGTTTTACTTTAGTGCCGCCATAAAGGGTTAATGTTAATGATGCCTTTGTGGTCCGTCCGTCTGTCCGTCCGTCAGTCAGCCCTGCACTTGAGTGTTTTTTAAGTGCACGTCTATAAACGCAGACGGCAAATTATTACAGAAAGCGAGAAGTATCTGAATCTGTATGTTTGTTGTTGTGCGATGTTTGCATTGATTTCGCCGTAACTCACATGGTAATTGACATGTTTATGGTTTGAATGAGTGCTTTACTTAATCTATATAGTAAGTTTGTAGGTGGATTCTGATAGCCCAATACTAATTATGTGGCCTGATGGCGTCATCAATCAGGCGCAATTGCAAAACTTCCGCTCCAATCTTTTGACCCGCATTGCCTCACACTTCCATTGCCAGACTCATAAAACTTTAATTCAAACGAAAAATGCGTCAATAAAAAGTAAACAAAAACCTCAAACTAACTAAAAAAAAGCATTTCCAAACTGAACTCACTCGTCTAGCCAGCTGGCAAATGCATTTCATTTCATTTGATTTCATTTAGTTTACAGGCAATGCTTCTGGTTTGCTTCTGCCCTTTGGTTGAACCGCCTCGTGAACCGGTTTGGCGGTTTGCAGACACTCCGCATTGAAATTGCATTTAATTAGTGGGGAAAAAAGGGCTGCCGACAACACGGACGGACGGACGGACGGACGGAGAAGTCGCCAGACTCTTCAGATATCGCTGTCAGGGCCATTAAATGGTTGCATATTCATGAACGAATTTCGAATAGATTTTCCTTAACCCAAACCCCAAAACCCAAACCCAAAACCCAAACCCGATATCTCTTAAAGCGCGTTAGCTGCGCTGATATGCAAAAACTTTTACATTTCTTTGGAATTTCGTTGTTTTTATTTTGATGAGACAACTGTTTGTGTCATAACATAAATTGTTGTCTATTTTCTGACGCTGGCTGAGATTTCGATTTTATGGACTCTGTCCGCCTTATCGCCACTAATGAAGTTGTCTATAAAATTGGCAATTAAACGAACACGCAGTCGCAGTCATGATAATCTCAGACTGAGATTTAACTGCGACCTCAGCCCAAGAATTGGGCACTAAAAACGACACACGACTCTTTTTAAAATTTAAAAAATATTTATACATTTTAAAGAGCCTCATTTGTCATAAATATATATACATATATATTTTTTTTAAACAGTTTTCAGTAGCGTAAATCTTGCTAATTAGTTTTATTTCTTGTTTGAAGTTGAAGTTGTCTTATCTGAAAAATTCACACACTTATTTTTAGTTATATTTAATATTTTTTTAAAAATAAATCATTATTCTTTATGATTATAAAAGTCTGTCAATTGGTTAGTTATAAATATATTTATTATATTTATGCTAATATTAAGTAGTAAATACTTTGTTATATCTGAAAAATTCACACCCTTATTTTTAGCTCAAGTTAATATTATTTTTTAAAATAAGCCATAATTATTTATGATTATAAAAGTCTGTCAATTGGTTAGTTATAAACATATTTTTTTTTTTATGCTAATATTAAGTTGTAAATACTTTTAATCTATCTGTTATGATTAGATCTATCTTCTATGATTATAAAAGTCTGTCAATTGATTTGTTATAAATGTATTTTTTATATTTATGCTAATATTATCAAACTTGTCATTAGTTTGATCTTAACTCACCTTGCGTGTTGGGGCCCAACGAATCCCGTGTCATGGGCTGAGCTAGCTGTGATTTGAGCATCTGTAATTGTGCCGGATTCCATGCCCAGCGGCACATTGCACGTAGCTGAAAAAAAAAATAGAATAAAAACGAATACAAAAATATTAAAAATCTTTTGCTTTTGCTTTGAACACAAGGAAATAAAAATAAATGGAAAAACGTTAATTAATGATGGATGCGCTTTGCAGCATCTCATATACATAAAAGGCGAGCCAAAGTAAATTTAGATTATCCGGGGCCGTTGTGGAGATCTCAAAGTTCTCATCTCGCCCAGTTTTAGTGCAACGCCCATCAAATCTATCAAAATAAGTCAAGCGTCAATTTGACTTATACATTTTGACATTTGAACGGTGGTCCGCCCAGTTTTTGGGCCCCGACCAGTCTCCATGACTGAGACGAGGCCTATCACTTTCCCATGGATCTGTGTAGACTATCTGCTTTTAAATACGGCAAACACTTAATCATTGCCAAAGTCAAGTCAAGCCGGGCAGAACGTCAACTACTTTACTTAATTTATTGCCTACCGATTGCAATTCGCAACTCCCTCTATGCCTTTGATATGAATTGAAGTTGAGGCTAGAGTAGAGACCCCGCTGTCTGTCTGCCGGTCTGACTGTCTGTCTGTCTGTCTGACTGGTCTGTCTGACTGCCTGCTGACATTTTCGCCAGAATCAACACTGATTTGACATGACTTTTGTTGCGCAGGCACAGCATGGACCAGCTTCCAGTTCCCAGCTTAATGCTGCAGTGCCTCCTCCAGCCCAAGGTGCGTGCATTCGTTTAGAACTTTATAAATAAACCCACACACATACACACATACACAAATACACAAATACACATGCATATATAAGTGAACCTGGACGAAGCGCTCTTTGCATTCGCACTTGATTGGATTTGATAGCTGGCAATGCTAATGGGAACTGAAGCAGTTCTGAGGCTGGGCTAGCCCAACCAGGCCAGGACGGGTCAGAAGCCGTTGCCTTCGACTGCATATTGCAAGTGCATTCATTTGGAAAATTGTTGCATGTTTTGCTAACTCAACTCACTCGATGTGTCTGCCACAACAACAGCAACAACAACAAGAACAACAACTGAGGCACTTCCTTTGCTTATTTGCTTATGTGTTCTTGTTGGAAAATTGGGTGCGGGGTGAATTTAGATGGGGGTGGGGGGGGTGTAAAGTGCAAATATTGCCAAGCGGGCAAGTCAAGACAAGCCAAGTAAGTTGGCAGTTTTGTCTGTATCGACTTCGAGTTCGAGATGAACATGTTTATAAATTCGTATTTATGTATTTGGCTTGCTTGATTAACTATAAATATTATGGCTTGGATTTGATTTATTGGAAGACAAAGCATCCAAGGAGGCTTGTTGTGTGTGTGTGTGTGTGTGTGTGTTTATGCAATATGACAGCTGAAAGTTTGCAGCAAAAGTTGTGGTCGGGTCTAAGAAAATGTATAAATAAGCTGCAAACGAGTAAACTGAGAAACTTATTACAAAGTTCGAAAGGGAAAACTATGCAATAAATGAAACTTTATTTTCTATTCCTTCAGATTCCACACCAATTTGCCAGAACGAATTATAATGGAAATATTCAGGTATGCAAATCAAGTTAATCAATTGTTATTTATATATATCTGAAGAACCATAACTACAAATCCTAACTGAATAAATATTTCAGGGGTTTTTCAATAGATTTTATTACCTTATGTTTTTCTACGCCATTGTTAGATTTTATGTATTAAGTTTAACCCATTTTCTGTGCCTTTGCTTTATGCACGGCACTAGGAAAAATCGATAAATTCACAAGAACAAGAACAACAAATGCCCACAAATGTTTTATTCGTTCACACACATATTTGTATATATATATATATATAAATATATTTATATGCATTGTAATGTTCCCCATTTGCGTCTCATAGTTGTGCTTTGAAAGTCTTCACATGCCGCTTAGCTTTTGTTCCGTCCATCAGGCGGGCCTTCACAATGTCCCCAACGGTCTGTCCTCATATCAACATAGAAATTTATGAGCCGCTGACATGCCAGGCCCATTCACAGTGGCCATAATCCTAAGTCAGCGTCGACCCCAACGGCAGCGGCAGCTACTTCTTCAGTATGGCTTCATTAAAGCCACGTTCTGGCTGCAACTTCGAGTGGTACAACTATGGAAAATTTTCAGCACAGAAAGCTTAGAGGCTGCATAAAAATGTCCATATGCCAATTAATGAGAAAGAGAGAGAGCGCGGTCCAAGCCACCCAATGTCCAAGCCAAGTTGCAGACGCCCCGTGGCGCCGACGTGGTCAGAAGCCACCAACTGTGCCGCCTGTCGCTGCTCCGAGAATGATGAGCCACATAAAAATGTGCTTTCAATGTCAATTAAAATATATATAAATATATTTCTCCTGAACCAAACGAGTCGCTCGCCACTTGAATAAAAATTCAAATAAGCATTTAGCAATTTTTCTTCGTTCATAGTTGGGCTTTAATGATGCGAGCTGCGGCAAATTGATTGAATGTGCGCACCTTTTGACTTGGCTGGCCCCAAGAGTTCATTTATTTGATTTGTCAGATAAATGAGCAACTAGTCGAGTGTCTCTGCTTCTTCTTCTTCTACTCACCAATATCGAAGGCCGCAATTGCTGGCGTATTGAGCATTAAACAGCCGCTGGCAATGATCAATGCCAACAGGCTAAGATTCCAGTTGCCGTTCCAGTTTCTTCGACTGTGGGTTGATGATGAGCGGGAATTGGGGCTGGAGCGGGGGGAGCGGGGGGAGCTGGAAAGGCACTGGCGGGAGAACATTTTGTAGCTGGAATTTGTTGCAGTTGCAGCTTTGTTTGCTGATAAGCTGTGCGTCATTTTGGTGAGTAACTTTTGAACTGATTGAAATCGATTGGCCTGACAGTGAGATCTGTAAGAGAAAGTGTAAAAATTCATTAGTATTTCTATATATTAACATTTACTTAAATTTCAGCTCCAACGCCTCTCTATGCAATTCTCATAGATGCTTTATAATGGATGCAGTAATAATATATATATAATTTAAAGAGACTGCATTTGAAGCTTCGTTAGTCTTAATGTTTATTTGGAACACCAACTTTCGAAATCTCATTTGAGAAATGCGCCTTTCTATGCGCTTCTCATCACACACACACACAGCACTTTGCATTGGGCCGCCTTCGTTTCTAATTAGTTTTGCTTGGGGTAGTCGCCGTTGCCTCGCCCACATCGTAACTCATTAAAATTAAAAGACATCAAAAGAAATTTGCAAACTAAACACAAACAGCGGCAGCAGCTGGGCTGACTACGGCCGACTAGGATGCGCCTAGGATGTCCTTTTTGCAGGTCCTCGCCGCACGTTCACATCTGCCCATCCGCCGCCTTTTGTGCTACCTTTTGCCCTTTTTTTCTTTACATTTTTTTTTTCGCCGCACGCTTTGCATAAACTAAATAAATTTCTTGGCCGCTTGCCTTACGGCCATGTCATAAAGTGGGCTGACTTGGATTTTTCGTCTGGGGGTTGTTGGCGGTTGGGTTGGCAGTGCAGCTTCTGCTTTAAATTGCTGCGCCAGCTGACGGGTTTGGGTTCGGGTCGAGTCTCAACTGTAAGCCAGCGTTAAATTAAAGCGGAAACTGGCCAGTTGGCCAGGGCTGGCAACATGTTTGCTTTGGCCGCTTTCTATGGCTCGAGCAAAATTGTTGCAAAATAATGTTAAATGAAAAGCACAAAGTCATTCAGGCAGCCACACAAAGTCAGATTGGGCACAGAGCCACCTCATCCAACGTGTCGCCCCACGCTGGGCCCCCTCGGCACCATTCTCCACTATATGCCAGTTCGCATCCTCCGCGTCATCGTCACGCACATTCACTTTGCATCCATTCAACTCGAAGTCCCAGTCGAAGTCGAAGTCGAAGGCGAAGTCGTTGTGGAAGTGGAAGCCCCTGTCGAAGAACCGACAACGACGACAGGCTGCAACACATTTGGCTGTTGTTGTTGTTGTTGTTATTGCTGTTTTGGCTTTTTGGCATCAATTGAGTTTCAGATTCATTCACAGTTAAAGCCAAACGTGCTTTCTAATTCCTTAGACTGAGGAGAACCATTCAGACTGAAGTTAAGAGTTGGTTAGATCGAAGCCTCTACTGTTGGCATTCTCAAGTAATCCACTGACAGAATTGAAGCTCTAAGCAGCTACTGAGAAAAGAGCTAAGACCTACCTGAAGGTAAATTTAAATGAAAAGTTTGGCTAAAGATCTTGGCAAACTAATATTAAAAAATTAAATAAAAAATCTTAGCTGTCCACTGAACTATTTAAATGGCTGCAGATTCTAACTCTTCATAATCATAAGTTAATATATAATATAAAAATATAAATATATACATATATTTTAGTACATATTTCATTTTCTGTCTAAAAGCAAAAAATTATTTTAAAGAATTATAGATAAAATATTTAGTATATTATATGTTTTATTTATAAAGATTTATTTTATTAAAGTAAATAAAAACATTTTATTGAATTATATAAAAATTTAAAGAACTTTTAATTAAGATTATTAATTTTATTTTAGACTGGACCAAATGGTTCAATAAAATAATAACTTTTCATTTACACATTTTTTGTATTGTATTTTTCAGTCTTGAAGCTTAAATTTATGTTAAAGACTGTTATTATTTGTTATATTTATAAAGATTAGTTTTATTATAATAAATTAATTTTTTTATTGAATTATATATATTATAAAATTTATATTATAAAAATTCAAAGAACTTTAATTTAAAATGATTGAGTTATGATAAAAGGTAAAGAGCATAATAAAAACCTTTAGGTCTTCAACTAACTTTCATCTTTTTAGAACATAAATTCCATATTTCTTTTAGGGAAAGTTATGGAAACTAAGGCTAAAACTTGCAACATTTATTTGCTGCAACGAGCGTATTAAATTTCTTAGCTTTAGCTGCCTTCAACATTGAGTTCTCTTTGCCACATTACCGAAGTTCACCTCGACCCACCTGCCTGCCACATGTGTCTCCTCGCATTTCGCCGGAGCTAACGAGACTCTCAGCCCAGGGGCTGGCTCAGCTTACGAGTGGACGCTGCTCCACTGATGTTTATCTAACAAATGTTGGCCGTCCTGCTGGCAACCTGAGCAACCTTATCGACCGCCCCGATGACTCCTCCACAAAAGCTGAACAACAACAATAACAATAACAACAACAACAACAACAGCATGCAGCAGAGTCGTGCAACATGCATGTATGCAAAAAAAAAAATGGGCAACGTCATGTGGCAATTTGTCACGCAGACGCAGCTGCTGTGGCAGCAACAACTCCACCTCCACCCCACTCCAAGGGTATATACATATGTATGTGTGTGTGTGTTGGTTTTTTACTTGACTCTTGTCAATAACTCAGCGCTTAATTGCTCATCTTTCAACGTCGCAGGGCGCAGGTACTTCGACTCCGTTGCCCGGCAGCGGCAGCCTTTGAGGCAGCCCAACAAATTAGAAAATTCTCAACTGTGCTGGAGTTCAAAACTGAGTACAACAAAAAAAAAAATGCCTGACAAATGCCGCCTGTCACAGTTTTAACTGGCCGTGCTTCATATGCGGCGATCTGGCGATCAGGCGATCCAGCGAGCTGCCTGCCCCAAAACGATGCGATCCCGCTGCTGTCTGCCCCAACAATGTAGGTTAAATTAATAGTGACACTAGCTGGCTGTGGAGCGGCGAGGCGCGTGGCAAATGCCTGCTGGTCAGTTGCTTGGTTTGCTTGCTTTGCACCTGGCGGCGCTTTGAGTGCTTGCCACGTTTTGTGGCAAGTTCGCTGCGCTGCGCAGTTTGTTTGTTTGTTGCATTTTTTCGTTGCGCTGCGCGCGAATATTTCATAAATTGAAATGTACAGTTAGTTAATTACACGCTCAATTGGCTCTAAAAGTGGCATTAGCCAGCCGGCCCGACCAGGCCAGGCCAGGATCGGGCCAACATGCTGGCCAGAACCAGCTGAACAATTTCAGCTCTGCGACTGCACTTTTAATGGTTGTCATAAAAGATTTATCGCCCCAGTGGTGAACCAACTTTAGCTGTTAGAGGCGTTAGCAAACTATATATATATATATGCATACTGTATAGTATATATACTCTGGGTAATCAATGCCATTCACAGTTGGTCTGTCGATGAGATTGCGATATATAATGGCTTGCGAAACCAGCTTGTGGAGCGACGAGTGTGGGAAAGGGTCACAGCTGCAATTTATTTTTATTTAAGTGCAGACAACTTTGACAAAAACTAAATTACTTTTAGATTAACCCAGAACTGAAGTAGTCGCAAATAAAAAAATTATAATTAATGCTAAATTCCTTGTATTGAGATGTTTGTGAAAATATGTTATTAATGAAGTTGACTTAGTTGAAGTTAACAGCTGGCCGTTTATAGCTGAATACATCAAAGCAACCCCTTCTAAGTCTGATATTAGATTATCTATTTACAGTTGAACCCTTCGCTTTTTGCTTTTCATTGACAGTTTCCTAGAAAAGTTAATTACCTTCACCCGTTCGCTATCAATATGTGAACAATCTCCAATTTCAGTTATTTTCGGAATTTAGCTAACTGGACACAGGTCATCAATCAAAAGCGTTTTCATTTTAAATGTCAACACGGACACACAATCTGTGTGTGTGTGTGTGTGTGAGAATAAACAAATTGCCGACCCGCGTGCTGAAAATTTAAACATCAAACTGTGTTTTTGGCTGACTTCCTGATTAACTTGAAAATGAAAGAAGAAGAAGAGCAACTGAAAACAACTGAAAATACCCAACAAGGCAAATTGATTAATTGATGAAGCACAGCGCAGTTTTCATAGAAAAAAAAACACACACATCTCTCTAAAGTAGAGCACATCAATGAAGCAGGCAAACAAAGATACACATATATATATGTATATGTATGTATGTATGTGTTTATATATGTATGTATATATAGTAGGCCACATGGCTCGACGCAATTTGCATAAATCGAAACACAAAAAGCGAGTTGGCTGCAAATCGGGAGCAAAAGATATTTATCTTGTCTGCTGCTCGCAAACGCGTCGAGTGTTTGAATGACTGAATGAATGAGTGTCAAATTAAATTGATCAATTAAGCAATTGACGTGAGGGGCTCCCCACACTGAAAAATGCACCAAATGCAGAAAAGGGCGTACAGTAGAAAATGGGGTGTGGCAAAAGTAGTTGCGACTTTTACATTTTACATACAACAAGTGACGCAAATTGTGGCAAGTGTTGAGCGAGGGAGTTGGGATAACTGCGTAGACCTGCTAGTGACAATTTCTGTCAATTCAGCGGCGCTAATCAAGCGAGCATTTAAATGGGATGTAGTCGGAGCTGCAGCTCACAGCTGATGGTAGCTGAAACTAGACAAATTGGCTGCGATTGCAGCTCGTGGTTCAACCTGATGTTGTTGCTGTTGTTGTTGTTGCTGGTGTTGTTGGTGCTGGCGGCTTAAAGCGCCCAACATGCGGGCCAGACAGACGACAACGTCATATAATCCATCAAGCCAGCAGACAGTTGCAACAACAACAACGAGAACAACAACGAGAACAACAACAACTTCAGCAGCGGAGACGACTCGAATTTCCCCAGCTGTAATCAAATCAAATGACAACGCAGACAGCTAGGAAACTGCAGCAACAACTTTTGCTGAAGCCCAAACGGAAAGGCAACTGTCTAACCAGCCACAGTGAACGAGAGAGAGAGAGGGAGAGGGAGAGAGAGAGAAGGTCTCGCAGGAATATGACTCGAGTAGGACTCGAGTACGATTCTGACTCTGTGCGCGCGATTCCTTCGACTATTGTCACATTTGATGGCCAACACTTTTGATGATTTGATAATGCGCAGTGGGAGTCGCAGCCACAACTAATGAAAGACTGATGCGTGTGTGTATTTGTGTGTGTGTGTGTGTGTGTATTCGAGTTAGCTGCTCAGGTAGCAGAGCTTAAAGACTGCCTGTCTGGCTGCAGCTGAAAGGAATAACCAAGAGTGCTTCAATTGAGGCTGATCGTCCAAGGAATGCCCTGTAAAAATCTACCAACTATTTTAATATACAAGATTAATAAAAAAAAATAAAGATATAGAGCAATATCAATATTTATATATTATTTATATTATTTTCTTTATTTTTATATTATTTATTTATTAGAAACAATGCCAGATAGTTCCAAACAATAATTTATAAATTTAGCTATTATAAAAAATACTTTTTATATATCTACAAATATTTATAGATTTTTAATCAATTTTAAATACTATCAAAAGAAAACTTATATAAGAGCTCTAGGCATTTATATATCTCGTCTGAAGTGCTTATAAATATTCTCACTGCCTGTTACATGCATTTTCTCAGTTGCAATATGCCCTATTCCAGACAATTGTCACAGGGTAAAGAAAAAAAATTTGCATAGCTGCCACACGAGCGACAGTTGACAACTTTTTTCTATACATTTATACATATAAATATTTGCCAGTTACTGTCGTAAGCAGAGGCTCCTAAAGTAAAATGTGTTCTTCTGCAATTGTGACAGACTGGCAGAAAGAACGTCGACCGTCAACCGTTGACTGTTGACTGTCTGTGGACTCTTGACAGTGTGTCTCGTCTGTCTGCGCCACTTGAGACGCAAGCAGGAAGCCTGGCCTGGCACTTAAAGCACTGTGCATATTGATTTTCGACATGTTCCAAGTTCATTAAAGTCACATCAGAAACACAAAAAAAAACAAAAACAATCGCACAAACAAATATCCTCTGCCCACATTCCAAACCGCAAATAGACACGAGATGCGACAGCGAGCGGCACGACGCGCCCACAAATCAACGCCTAACCACAGAGGCGTGGGCGGGTTCGGGAGGAAGTGCCCCAAAAAAAAAAGACGTGAAAAAGGAAAAAGAGGCGACGCCATTTTGTCTGTGCCCAGCCATTAAATATGCAAAAAGCAACATGCGAAAAAGTGAGGGAAAAAAGTGTTGCATACTTTTAGTTGCTGCGTCAAACCGCAAAAAGGCAGCAGCGCAAAAAATACAAAAAAAAAAAACAAAACAAAAAAAAAGGGCAAACCAAAACGAGGCGACGCTCGCAACAGGAAGCCGGAAAAATAAATAAAAAGACGAGACGACACAAAGTCCCTACCCCCAGCCCCAACCCCCAGCCCCTGCCCCGCCCACTTCGAAGACCGCGCTGGCTTCGCGAGCCATTCATTAGCATAGACATAGCGAGCAATATTGAATTTCTATGCCTGTATGGGTGCTCAGGGTCCGCTCGGGTCACAAGGTTGTGCAAAAATGTTTCACGCTTTGCCAAGCTGGGCAAATCACAGCGCCCTAGCGGACAGCTTAACGAATAGAATATAAAAAAAAATAGAGGCGAACAGGAGCCCAAGCAGCGCCCAGGGGATCAAATTAGTCGACTTTTTAAAAAGAATGCGGCAAATTCAAGACGAGCTCTTTATACACACATAAATATATGCGCATATGTGCCAGCCAAGTTGTTTTGAGTTTTGAGGTGTGGGAACAAGTCAAAAGTATGTAAAGCTCTGAAGTAGCTGCCACATCAGTTGTCAGGACGAACAGGAAGTGGCTGACGGAAAGCGCTGGGATATTGACAGTAGCCATGAGAAGCAGACATAAATCAACGAGTGGGGTTTATAAATGCCAGCGAAGAGGGAAATCTAAACTGATATACAGAAAAATATAAACAGAGTTTGTTTTAATTACCCTATTTAAACTTTAAACAATTGTAGTCAGAGTATGAGAAGCAGACATAAATTAAAGAAAATATAAACTGATGTACAGAAAATTATATTCAGAGATTGTTTAAATAACCAATTTGAGCTTCATAATAATAGTAATCAAAGGTAAACTACATATATGAAAAGTAGGACAATTCTTGCCATTTGAAGCAGACATAAATTAAGAAGGAGAAAAGAAAAATCTAAACTGATATACAAAAAATTATATTCAGGTATTTTTTTAATTACCATTTTGAGACTTTAAATAATATTAGTAATAGGTAAAGTAGAGAAAATCTAAGCTGATATATAGAAAAATATATAAACAGAGACTGTTTCAAATTTCCACATAGAAATCATATAAAATATTAATTAGGGGTAAACTGGATTACAAATATGTAAAGTAGAAGACATAAATCAAGAAGGAATAAAATCTAAAGTGATATACAATAAATTAAATTCAGTGATTTTTTAAATTACCATATTGAGATTTTAAATAAATAAAATGATATGTAAACTGAAGTATATACAGATATATATATAAAGTAAAATATTTAATTTTGCAATAAGAACCGATTAAAAATAAAACAAATGCTGTCAAAGCTGACGTATGTTAAATAATTCAAGGGGCACATGAAAAGGTAATGATAAATTCAAATGAATACGGAATGGGTAAAAGGAGTCGTACAAAGGAGCTGCCTCCTTTTTATTTGTGATGGAGGACAACTCGTTGGGGGATATCTCACATCGCTCAGCGGCTTGTTAAGCCGCCGTTGATAAGCTCGCCTGGGCATTCACTTAACTGTCAATGGAGTAGGCGGCTCAAAAGGGTGCACCCTGCCCCTGCCCCTGCCCCCGCCCCTGCCCCTTTAACGGCACATCCTGCGGCTCGCTTTGTCTGCGGTTTGTCAGCAGTTGCGTCGTGTGGGGCCCTGTGCTGGAATTTTTATGAATTATATGCGAAGCTGCTGACAAAAAATATGTAAAAATATTTTGAAAAAAAAAACAAGCATTTTCGAGGATGACAACGACAACAACAACGTTGTCGACGACATTGACAATGAGGCGGTAGTAAGTGGCTGCCCAGGCGGGCGCAACAACAAAGCGCTGATTGACAGGAAGGCACACAAAAAGCGGAGCAGACAGACGGACAGAAATGACGACGACAAAAATGCCAGCACACAGAATGAGAGGGAGTGAGAGGGAGTGAGAGCGAGTGAGAGAGAGAGAGACAATCGTTAGGCCGAGCAGCGAAGCGTGGCCAGGACATGTGGGTTCAGTATCCAGACCCAGACATGGCCCGGACTCAAGCTCTATCGATTTTCGAAGGCCTCAAAAGCTGCAGTTGCAGCTGCGACGCAGCGGGCGGAAGAATGGCGGGAGGGGGAGGGGGAGGGGGGATGGTTGCCTCAAACCGTTAACACTCATTGTTTTCACATGTTTTTTAATGGTTGTCTTCACCGTTAGCCAGACAAATTAGCAACGCTTGATTAATTTTTATGACTCGCTCCGTAACTGAAAGTTACAACAACGCCGCACAATAGACAAAACTCGAGTCCGGGCCGCAGGTGAGCGCAACTTTGGGCCAAAGCTCAAATGCAGATACAAATGTATCTAATGGATACATGGCTGACATGTTGCCAGCTGTTGTTTGTCTAATGATGCGCAATTAGACAAATGGTTTATAATCATAGCCATGTCATTTATAGTTGTTGTTTTCATAATGCAACTAACTTTTTTTTTTGTTTGTTGTTTATTCTAAAGCACGTGCACGCCTCTTTGCGTGGGCGTGGCCAGCAGCGGCTTGGGCCATTTGATTATAGAAATCATGTACTAGACAATTGTGACACAGTTGCCCCTTACGAGCAGCCGCTTTTTAATGGGCCCCCCCCTCCCCCCACCACCGACCAATGCCGGAAAGGCGGCTTGTTGAAAACTTTTGTTTTGTTGTTGGCTCTGTTGTTGTTGTTGTTACTGTTGTTGTTGGCCGGGTTAACGTTGACTCGTTGTGGGTTTTGTGGTCATAAAATTTAACGCTTGTTTGGGCTGCTGCCGCTTGTGCTACTGCAACTGCGGCAACTGCTGCTGCTGCTGCTGGTGCTGCTGCTGTTGCTGCTTGCTGCTGCAGGAAGGCTTTATTAGCTGATTGTTTCTATAAGGTAATGGGCATTAAATGACTACTTTGTTGCGGTACCGTAATGCAGCTGACAAACAGCCCCCCAGCCCCAAATGTCTGCCGCGGTAATGAGAATACATTTTACATAGCCATATAAATATAAAAACCTATAAAAACTCTTTAACTCATTTAATAATGCAAAAATAAAAAATATGTTGACATGTTTTAAAGTTAAAATTGTTAAAGCAAAGTTAGGCTTGAAGTTGTTAGACGAGCAAAGGTTTTAAATAAATAAAAAAAACTATTAATTGATTCTGATGTTAAATGGAAATAAAATCAAATTCAAATTCAAGTTTGACTTTAAAAAGCATTATTGGCAAGTTAAAGTTAATCAAGTAAAATAAAAAACATTTTTAATTTAGTAACTGTTTTATATTCTTTTTTTTTTTGGATTCTATAAATTATATTTCTTTATTCAATTCGCCTTTATTCTCAAACTTTAAAACAATATTATGTTAAGATATCAAAGAGCTTTTGAGTGAATTTTTTGTTTAGAAATAGAAATAAAAATGTTAAATATTTATAAAAATTCGGACTCTAATAAGAACTGAGAAAATTGCAAAAATGCATAAAATGATTATTTAAAGAGCTTCCAAATATATAAATATAAATACAACTTCTGAAGAATTTTATATTTATATTTTTTGCCTATAACAATTATTTATTAATGTTCAAATACAGATTGAACCTTACTTATTTATATATATTATACATATTTATATTTTTAATATTGAGAAATTGTTTCTTATAGGTAACTATTTGTACCTTACTTTGGTTTATTTTATTTAACATATTCCTTTTGATAATTATTTAAAAAAAAAATCAATTTCTCGAATACTTCATTGCTTTTAAAAGTATCTTTTGAACTTTTAGTGTTTTTCTGCCTGATTGCAGCGTGCAGTTAACCCTTTTTTAATGCACGCCTCTCAATTGGTGACGCAAAGCGGGGGTTTTTCAACAGCATTTGGCACTTAACCCTCTGGCCGGCCGGGCATTAGAGTTGCCCTAATTACGCAAACATGTTGCCCATTTCGGGGACAACCCTTGTGGGCCGTCGGCAAATGACAAGTTCCATTGAATCATTTTTGACACCTGGCGTGTGGCCCATCATGGCAGTCCGCTGGGGAAAACGGCCGGGCGGGCGCTAAATTTGCATAGCTGACTAGTCCCAGAGGGGCGTGATATCAGCCAAGTGGTTGCCACCGGACTCTAGTTTGGGCTGTTTGTCGACTAAATGAAACAAGTTTGCAGTCTGGTATCTAACAAATGTGTTGACTGTGAAAAATTACATTGCATGTATGACAAAACTTTTTCAAAAAAAAATAACAGATACCAACTGGGTTGGGGCAGGGGCAGGGGCAGGGGCAGGGGGCAGGGTGTGTACATTGATTAATGAGCCGAGCTGTGCAGTGTTGGTTAATGTGCGCTTGAGCCATGCATTTGCCAACTTAGAACTTAATTACCAAACCAAATTTCCAACAGAGACACATCCCGCATTTTTGATGGATTCGTGGGCAGGGCATCACGTGGCTGACCCTGGGCTCGATTGCATGCAGAAAACGGCGCTAATGACATTTTATTTAAGTTTATTATTTTGTGATGCGTAAACTTCGAGCTGCGACTTGCTTGAATGCCTCTTACAAATCGACGCTGCCTTCTGATTGTCGGACAGGCACACAAAGACGTGCCTCACAATGTTGCACAGGCCACACAAAAGGCCGACGAATGCGGGAACTCGATTCATTTCCGCTTTGCGTCTTCATCACTTCTAAATACAAATTTAATATGCTTTATATACACACACTCACACATGGACTACGTGTGTGTCCCCTGCTCCTGTTGCAGTTCTCAGGGCCTGGTCGCAAATTTGCGCAGTGAACTGTAACCGAAAGTTAATTAGCTCAACGAAATCGTCGCTGTTGCATTCCCATTCGCATCTAGCGAAGAGCCCATGACGAATACAGTGTCTCCTCAAAAGCAACACACACTGACGAACCGTGTTATGAGGGTCGACTGGCTGCCCAGATAGGAAAATCCATCGCCATCTTGGTGGAAAAAGGGTTTGGCTTGACTGGCAACATTAAGTGGCAACATCGAAGTGTGTTTCTTAAACGGAGATTAGAGCGATAAGCAGCAAAAACGAGGCACATTCAAAGTGTGGAGTAGATTTAAAGCCGTTATAAATCACACATTCACAATTCGAGATTAGCTGTGTAAAATAAATAACTGGGTAAGGCTTATTAAAGATACAAAGCAACTATTAAAAACATATTAAATATGTAACTTTCATAGGTTCGAAAAAAAGCGAAAGCAAAGTATTTTAAATAGCACTTAATATTCAATAGAAAACTAAAGGAATATTAGAAAAATGCAGATAAAAAGCTGTTATAAATTATTTTTAATAAATAGAGAGATTAAGGGAATATCAAATTGGAGCATTAGATTAACGTAAAAGTAACAAAATATAATAAACTTTATAGGTAAACGTTACAAAAGCAAACATTTTTTATATATTTGATAGTTTAAAGAAAATGAAACTAAACTGAGTATTTAAAAGATAAATGTATAGAAATTAAATGTATAGAAATTAAATAAAGGTAAAAAGAATTTAATATAAAGCTGTTATAAATTATACTTAAAAACAATTAAATGCTAATAATCAAAATGGAAATCAAAAGAAGCTTAAGATATTGTCATATAAAAATATTTATTTAATTATTGGAGGGGTTAAAGAAAATAGAGCTCTTAAAGTACTTTTCGATAAAACAATGTGGAAATGCAATTTTCCTTATTAAATAAACAATGTTCACTACACAGTTAAGAGAATAGAAAACCTTCAACTGTGTTCATTCCATTTTCTAAGCTCTGCTGACAGCTTGAAATATTTGGGATACTTTAGCAACTTTTTACTAATTAAGCGACCCACACGCAACAACAAAAGAACTGTGGAAAACTTGAACTAGCTGGCTTTAAGCTGCCACAAAAAAATGTGGCACATACATATATAAAAAAAATAAAGAGCAGGGCCAAACAACAAGAGCGAAGCTGGCGCCAAGTCATTACATAAAAAGAATTCTCAACTATATGCCAAGATACACACAACACACACACACACAACACACGCACACTAAGATACTGTGGCTACTTTTATGAGCCGCAACACTTGAAAATTTTTCACAAGTACACGACGAAGTCAACGTCGACTGCGACGCCGACGCCGACGTCGACGTCGACCGCAAGCAGCAACAGCAGCCGAAAATAATTTTCCTTCGTTTGCTGCATTTTTACAACTTAACACACAGCGAAGAAGAAAATAAAGCAGCATAAAATAACGAAAAAAAAACCTGGCAAACAATAAAAACAAGAATAAAACTAAAAACACAGCAAGAAGGGGGCTAGGCGGTCGAAGGAGGGAGTAAGGAGGTGGGGGCGTGGCAGCTATTTGGCTGCCCCGAAAAATGTTCTCCTTCTGTTTCGCTTCTCACTTTTTTTTCTTCCTTTTTTCCATGCTCGACTGCCGCCGACGCCGGAGGGGCAAATGAGTGTGCTGGGGGCGGGGGCGTGGCAAGATTGTGGCACCTGTGCGATGTATCTTTGCAGTCGTGTATCTGCGGTCGCGCATCTGTAGCTTTGTAGCTCAACCAAACAAATAAACTGCCGGCCAAGTTATGACAGTCGGCGGCAACGGAGACAGCCTCGGCCGCAGGAAACATTATTCTTAGTTAGATGCTAATTAATTAAAGAAGCAGGCCCCGCAGCACACACACAAACACAAACACACACACAAACACACACACACTTACGGTGTGGGCAGAAAGAAGATGTTGTCGAAGCAACGCCGCATGACATTTCTCTCAGTGCATGATGAGCATAAATCTTCTGCTTCGTTGTTGGTGGGAGGATGCGACGCAGGAAGCGACGGGTCAGCCCCACGTAAGACAAGCAAAAAAAAAACCGTTAAGTGCGACACGTAATGTGGGAGGCCGCAATGAACAGAAGCTAAGAATAGCGTTGGACACGGGGAAACAACTTGAGGCTGAATTGGAAACATGTGAAAAACACAAAACATTAAAATAAACATAGATAGCTAATCAAATACAGTTAAATAACTCGAGAGCGAGAGAGAAGAAAATTCGACTTTTCCAATTTTAACAATTGTATTGGACAAAGGTTACAAACTATTATAATATAAATAAAATAAAATAAGCATAGATAGCATATCAAATACAGTTAAATAGCGAGAAGAAAATGCGACATTTCCAGCTTTAACAATTAAATTAAACAAAGGTTACAAATTATAATATTTTAGCGGCCCGTTCTATGATTTGTTTAATTTATACAAATTTGATATTTGATTTTATTTAATTTAATTTTTAATTAAAAATAGTTTTTACACACAAATATAAAAATTCTGTAGCTGCTAGTTTTTAGTAGATTGAAAATGAGTTCCTTATATTTTAAAGTCAATTTCAACATGAGGAAAAAATGCACATTTATATATATTTATGTTTCAATTTAAATTGAATAAATATACATTTTCTATGGAACATATCAAGCAAAGTAGCTGAATGTATTTTTATAACAACTCTAATTTATATTTCGCATTCAAGAAAATGTATTTATACAATTTAAATGCTTACTTCAATTAAAGTTAAAATTAATTTTTAAAACTTCTTTTAAATTTTGTTTAAGTGTAAGCTTTTTTTTACTCAAAGTTGGGTGAGAAAATCAATGTAAATAATTATTTAGTTTTACATATAGTAAAAGAAAGCCACTTTGATTTCTTTACTCTTATGCAAAAAAAAAAATTGCTGATACAAATTCTTTTAGGCAGCAAATGATTTGAAAAACGCGAATTTTTCTATTTAGTCGCTGGAAAATATTTTCTTACTCAGCAATTGTTTAATCTGAAAGAAAGGCAGACTCTGTGTGTGTTCAATGTCCAGCCTGAAAAATAGTACAGCATAAGAAACACGATAACGCCGACAACTTTTATCATAATGCTAATAAAGTGAATCGACCACAAGAAAAAAAACAAAAAAAGAGACCACAACAAGAGGCTGGAGAGGAAGAAGAAAAGCTTTCAAGATTATTATGATGATTGCGCCCCAATGGCGCCTGAAGCGGCAGCCGCGTCTTTTGGAGCGTTGCCTGCCGCCAACTTGTTTACATAAATTTTAATTGCTGTAATTATGATTTTTACACGATATTAATTATGCATGCGCAGCCTCGTGGAAATGGCAATGGCAATGGATACAGTTAAAGACTTTGATTGGGACTGAAGTTTAGATTGAGATTGAGACACGCAAATGTTTCAATAAAAACTCATTTGAATGCCTAACATATTTACGATCGAACATAACTCGATTTGATGGCAATCAAAATTATGAAACTGCAGTTGAAAAATTGTGTGAAGTTGCCAAAGAAATATCTTTCTGGCTGATAACAAAAAATAGAAAAAAGATAGATACAAAAAGAAATTCATTTCTAGTTTTTTCGTCTTTTTTTAATAATTCTTTTTATGGGTCGCTTGGTTCGGTATCCGTAAGATACAGCAGGTTATTTTGATTAGCCTGGCATGTTGACAGTTTGACTTCTCTTAATTTGTGTCTAATTAATGTTTAGTGTGCGCACTAAATTCCACATGCCACATTATGTGTGGCAAGGGGGAAAGATTGAAAGAAATGGGGCTAAATGAAAAGTGTGTACAAAAGATTGTTCTTTGTATTGAACAACTTTATTTACTCAGCATGGCAACACTTGTGATTTGTTGAAGTGAAACTTGAATAATCACAAAATATCACATTTATTGTTGCTTCTGTTTTTGTTTTAGCTATTTTTTTTTTTGAATCATTGAATGAAACTGGTTTCGATTTAACATTTGACTAATTGGCAAGAAAACCCAATAAAACAAAAAACAACAGTCGACAAGTTTACGCATTTGCCTTTTATTCACTCGATCGATTATTTAAACTGTGATTTGTTTATTTATTCATTCGCTTGATTCACTTTGCTTTCTTGCCCCACAAACAGCAGAAAATGTGGCTTTCAATGTTTTTTCAGATTGATTTACAGCAAAGTTCTGAGCCACAGATTAGTTGTATTCAATTTTGAATAAAAATTTATTTAATTTCTGTCAAAATATGAAAACAGAAAGCAAATAAATTACTGTTTCTGGGGAATATAATTTTTAATTTATATTACATTTGTACTTGACAAAATTGTTAAAGTTTGATAAGTAAAATTGATTTTATTTTTGTTAGAAATTCCATAAAATTTGTTTTTTAATAAATTTTTTTTTTTTTTTTTTATATAATTGAATCATATTTAATTTAACTTATTAAACTCTAAATCAATTCCCAGATTTGTTTTATTCAAATTGAATTTGCCAAAAGCCACAAAAAATATTGGATTTTATTAAAAATGCTTTCGAATTGAATTCGAATAACTTTTGATTTTTTATGCTTGTAAATGGTTTGGAGTTGAACTTACCTTATTTGAAAATATTTGTGGTTTCAAATGTTTTCAATTATTTGAAATAGATTGTATCCTTTGCTCGCATGCAAAAGTGTTGCATTGTATATGGGGTATATGTATATATATGTGGTATATATAGTATATATATATAGTAATTATATTTGTATATAGTTAAAAAGCGTTACACAAATGCATTGAAGCGTATTTAGAATTTTTTATTTGGATACACACGCACACACAAGCACACACACTCAAGCACAGTTCGCATTGAAATCGCGACACAAAATTTTTTGAATGCACAAACTAAATGCAGTTGAAGCCGTTGCAAGATTTCGTGTTGCACGTAGCTTGTATCTTGTGGGTTGTTTTGATATGTTTAGCACTCGGCCGAGATACTTTTTGTACTGCGGCGGGCTTAGTTACATGCCGCCAGCTTGAGGCGGGCACATTTTGCGTTTGCTTAACGGATATTTGGCCGGGGCGGACGTCGAACGGTGCACAGGTGCCGCATTTTGTTGATACTTCTTTTGGCAGTATCGCGCTAACTGTAACTTGTAGTAACACACGCACCGAAACCGAAACCGAGACCGAAAAATCGTATTAACTGAGAGCCGAGCGTTGTTGTTGCCGCCACGAGCGCTGGGATGAGACTGAAACTGGACGAGACTAGTTCCACTGTTGCAACCACCATCGCCGTCGCGAGCCGTTGCGACCGATTTGCTGCAACAATGCCGACGTTCGCTGCTGTCGCTGTCGCTGCCGCTGCCGCTGCCGTTGCCGTTGCTGTCGCTGCTGCCGTTTCGCTTGTTGTAACGCGCCGAACGAAGGTTGACGAGCGATTGAATTGAACGAACCTTGTAAAGTTACTCAGGAGCCGCGTGCCGTGTAACCGAACAACGAACAGCGACGATGGCCCCGTGTGGATCGCAAGCGAAGTGTATGTGTATTCGCTCAACGAAAGAGCGGCGCATAGCCTGTGGCCAAAGAGCGACCTTTGTTTGTGGATCGCATTCGAACGAGCTGTAACTCTCTTCGGCAAAGCATTAAAAGCAACATTTGATAACGAACATTTGTTTTTAAATATTTATGTTTACATTTATCTTGAATTCTCTTCACTTGACTATATTTCGAATTTTTTTAAATAAATGAATATTTTCCGAAATTTATTTTAAAATTTGTTTCTTCACATTTACTACTTTTCATATGGTTTAGCTCTGTTTGTTAACTAAGCTTACTTTGTATAACTTCTCTTCATTGCTTTGCCCTCTTCGCCTGTTTAAAGTTACTTTAACATGAGTTTAACTTCCATCTCTTTTGCTCTCTTTTTAGTTTGCACATTCTCTCTTCAAAACTCTTGCGCGCTCTCTTGCCAAACAGTAGCAGAGTTTTCATTTCCATATCGTTGCGCCGCGGAACAGTTTGGAATGCGTGTGAAACAAAACAAATAACAGAGCATCTAACTGTTGATTTGCCTAGCTGCTATCCATGAGATACATTTTAGTTGAGTTACTTTTAGAGGTAAATGGAAAATAATTTAATATTGCTTTTAACTAAAGGGAGTTTTATTTAGTTTTAGTTTAATGTAATTAAACAATAAGTGGCCAAGTACCATTAATCAAGATATTAACACGCGCAAGCTACAAGATACAATCCGCAGATACAGATACAAAGATACAAAGTGCGTAACACGCCACAACTTGTCATAATGAGGCGTTATCAGCCAGTCGAGATTTGCCGCCAGCTAAAAGCGGAATCCGTGAAAGAGACTGAGACAGAGGGAGAGAGAGAGAGAGAGAGAGGAAGCTGCGAGAGCAGCCTGAGATCTCGCGATGATTTATGAGGGGTCGCAAATGGGGCACTTGTTGTAGATCGCATCGCGGTCGCAGTTTGATTGATTGGTGCGCAAACACAAAGAGTTCAGCTACGATCCCATCCGAACTGAGTTAGCTCTGAGTATATTTCAGAGCTGGTGACATTGTTTGGCCAAAGTAACCAGAATAGATCCGATCTCTCAGTGCTAAGCCGCTTGACCCACATTTTTTACAGGGCAACGGAATCAGTCACAGTTGAGATTTACAAGTAAGCGAAATGAAAACAATACAAACTTAATTATCACAGTTTGTTTTTTGTTTGCTTTCTTTGAAAGTATTTATCAGATTTGTTTGCATAGTCAATTTTAAATAGTTTATAAAAATAAAAAAATAATATTAATAATATTTACTTCTTTATAATCATTTTATAACCCATTAAAAAAAACTCGAATGGCAAAATATTCGACTTTAAAAATTTGTTAGTTTAAATTCTCATTTATTTGTTTTAAAAGCCTTTTTAAATTAAATTCTTAAAAATTCAAATTAATTTACTATAATATAATAAATATAAAATCATCTTATTCATATTTTAAATTCATATTATTTTGTTTTGGAAACCTTTCGAAATAAGTTTCTCATACACTTGAAGTTAAATGTTATTTATATACTTTCATTGCGAACTTTATAAATAATAATAAAAATATCTGTAATTTTATATTGCGAATAAAATAAACTCAAACTAAACTATATAAAAATGTGTCTAATTTAAATATAATTATTATAAATGTAAGAAAATGTGACTTATAAAATAAACTAATTAATTTAATAATATATTTAACTATCCACAACATATTTTATATATGTATAAATATACATGCATCTTCTAAGTATTCGCTGCGTAAATGTAAATTGTCTGAGGTACTTTTTTTCAGCTTGCGCTAATGTAAATTTCTATATATATATATAGTACTTGGTTTATCATCTGTTTGTCGCAGACTATCGCGAGTTGATCTTTTGCGCAAACAAGTGAAAACTATGCGACGGGATTCGAACCGGGAAGAACGCCCAGCCGAGTGGTAAATTTATCGAATTGTGTAAATAAATATGCATGAATGCATGCGGCGTTGATAACGCGCCAGTTGTCGTCGTATATATATTTATTTATACTACGCGCTGATTGCATTTTTGTGTAAATTCCACATACTCCTTTTGTGTTGTTTTTCTTCTTCTTCTTCTTTTTGTTTGTTTGTTTATCCGCTCGCCGAGGGACAAACAAAGCGCATGCGCAACAGTTTTGGGCTGAGTTATTGAATGAGCCCAGTGTGTACACACTTACTCACTACCTGCCCCCTTCGGAACCTTCAGACCCTTCAGACTTCAGACACTCGCCTGTCATTCACATTTTGAGCGCATTTGTTTGCCAGACAGCAGTTGCAAGTTGCCAGTTGCAAGTTGCCAGTTGCCAGTTGCAAGTTGCCAGTTGCCAGTTGCCAGTTGGCAATTGGCCCTTTGGCTTGTTTGCATAAATGATAAATTGCTAATTGATAAATTTGCTATTTGTTGCATTTTTCTTGTGTTGTGTTTTGTTTAGTTTGCAGACATTTACCATTTCCTGGACAGTTTACAGAGAAAAAAAAAGACTCCTAAATTCCATACATATTCTTCTTAATATTACAAGCACGCGTAAAAAACAAAATACCCAACTTTAATTTTAAATATTTACTACACTTATTTAAATACTTTAAAAAGAATAAATTATTTTTTTAGAGGTTTTTAACTTAAACTATAATATAGTATCTACGAAAATAGTTTAGTTGTAGTAGTTTTTTTGCTGTGTGAGCATTGTTTATATTTTATATCTTAACCTGCTACATTTAAAGTATCTTTTTGGGTATCTTTTGCGCTCCTCTCTGCTCGCTTCGCCCTCTGTGTGTCTGTTTTGGCTGGCTCATAAATTTAGTTTAACGCGTGCCACTCACAAAGTTTGCGACCGCACTTCGGAAACTTGCAAGTAAGTTTCCCCTTCCTCTTTTCGGCCCCTCTCTTTGCCCCTCAGCTGCCGTTTTCCGTTTACATCAAATCAATTGCCGGCCCAGTGCAACTGCTCGAAATGCGGCTCACGTACGCGTATATCAATTGTTGCTGGCAGCTCTAGGCAAATGACGGCCTGTCTCCCTCACTCCCTCCCTTCCTTTCGCTCTTCCTCTGTCCGACTGAATGACTGAGCGATTGACGGGTTGCCTGCTATGCGGCTTGTCCGCCTGTCTATATGTATATAATATTGACTCTTTATGCATATCTCCAACTACCTTTTATATTAATTCAACTTCAATTTTGCGTTGTTGCTTTAATTTATTGTGGAATTCAACAAATGATTTAAGTGAAACACACTTTTAAAGCTCGACTCCACTCTTCTGCTCTCAATAAAATTGAGAGTGAAGAATTTTCGTTGGCTGCATTTGCCGCATTATCAAAGATCACCCGAGAGAGCTTGCCGAAAAAAAGTGGAATCTGTGGAATGTGTGAGCGCGGAAGATAATTGATTTGTTCACTTTTGATGCTTGCGATCCCGCTACATATGCCTGCAGCCTGCAGGTGTGAGCGGGATGCAATGTGGATGCTATGAGCGGGAGACTTAATATAAATGGAGTGCTTTTAGTTCTTATTGAGTTTTTGCAATTGTGGGTTTAGCTTAGGAGCGAGCTTAATGAGGTGATTTAGTCTGTGCCCGTTTACGCTCTAAATCGGATGTTTGCTCGTCGCGTGTTTTTTTACGTTTAATGAATTGCAAATGCTTGTTATTTGTGTAAAGTGTGTTTAGAAAACTTAGTTGAATATGTTATTTAATCGTTTTTTAATATTCGCGTTACATATTTGTGTGTATGATTAAATGTGCCGTTTTTGGAGTTGAGTCTTATTGCGAAAAATGTAATACAGAAAATTTAGTGAGAGAGAGAACTTTCGAAAGCTTTAACTCGAAAATTGCTCTATTAAGAAATGTAAATGATGTGTCGATATTGGAGCTGAGCTCTATTACAAAAAGTATAAAAGAAAATAGAGGAAGAGAGAGCTTTCTTTGGGTCTCAATTAAATAAGCTCAAGCTGCAATTGCATTTTATTGAGACTCGCTGCTGTGAGACATTTCATGCAAACGTTTGACCTACTCCATTAAAGCTTTCGTCTCGTTGCACTACCGAAAGCCCAATTAATCTGCGGTCCCATTGACAGCTGCCCGAAGGAGCAGCTCAAAGTCAGTCTAAGCCAGAGTCCATAAAAGCCCCATCAGTTGGCCATGTAAAGCAGTTATCGAGCTGCTGCTGCTGAAGTGATTCCTAATGCAATTTCGGAGCGCAAGAAGAAGAATAAGAAGGGGAAGGAGAAAGCAAATTAGAGGGAGAGTGAGGAAGAGAGAGACCAACCTGAATCCTGATATTCCTGATATTCTGCCGTTTGTTGCTGCTGCTAATCCCTCAAGCGCATCAAACAGCAACTGCAAAATGTTACAGCAAGTAAGTCAAAAATGTTGTTTCATTCTCTTCTCTATTTTTTTGTTGTTGTTTTTCTACACCATGCAACTGAAGCTTGTTAGGTGGGATGGGACGGGAGGGGATGGGACGGGACAGGATAGGGGGGAATCGCAGGGGGTTTCGGGCTGGTTACCAATGCGCTGCTCTGGCTTTTGGCTTGGTCCAAACTAAGCTCGTTGATGTGTTAATTGACCAAAATTTCGTACACACTCGCTGGGAGGCAGACACAGACACACAGACACAGACACAGTCATGTACACCGATATAGATACAGATGGGCAGACAGCACAACACACACATCTGTGTGTGTTTGTGTGTTTGTGTGTAACTGAAACTGATGTTTTGTAGCTCAGCTCGCTTGTCGATATTAAATCCCAGCAAAACTTAATTAGAAATTCCATTTTTGGCTTTTGGGGGCATTACACGTGACGCGTTACCAATTATCGACTCGAGAACTGTTGCATGTGTGTTGCCCCACACTCCCCCCCTTGTCGCTTGCCCCCTCCCCCTCACCCCCCTCAACTTTCGTCCTGTTGGCCATGTGGAGCGTTAAGCTGCAACACGCCAATTAAAAATGCCTTTTGATGATGACATGCGCACAGCACAACACACACACGCACAACAACAAAAAATGGAAAAGCAAAAAAAAAAAATTGAGGAGGAAAAGAGGAATCAGAGCAGCTACAACATTTACCTGGCCTTAACGGCTCGCTAACGGGTAAACTGACTAACGGGAAACGGACGAACGGAACCGCCGCACGACTGCACGTAGCTGCAGCGGAAATGCGTTTGCAAAATGGCGCCGACGTGCGTGCTAATGAACGCTCAGTTCCAGCAGTGCACTGCGAATGCTGCCCGGCAAACAAAATGGAGCACCCCCCCCCCCCCCCCCCCCATCCCCCTCCAAAAACCCCAATCCCCCCTTTAGCGTTTGAACTGCCACCAAGCTCTGATCCGTTCATAGGCACGCCATCAATGTTAATTCGCCAAAGCAGCCACGTTGTTTTTGCTGCTATTGTTGATGTTGTTGTTGTTGTTGTTGGTGCTGCTGCTGCTGGTCTGTATTGAAAAATCACAGGCATGAAATTGAACACATTTTGTCCATTTTGTGGTTTGTGCAACAGCAACAGCAACAACAACAACAACAACAGGAGCCATAACATTTGGGCTCTCGGATCAACTGGCGGCTTTGTTTAGTATGCAAGGCAGCAAAATGTTAACGTCAATGTAAAACGCAAACGCACTGCTGAATTCGCCAGAGAGATGAGGATTGTGGAGGGGGGTATTTGGGGCCTGGCTAAATAATCACAGTCAACTGTCAAAACTTCAGATGCATGAGCAGCATGATGAGCAGCAGCGAATTGTGCCATGGTTAAGGACTTAACCAGGTGGAAGGAAGCAAAAGAAACTGGCTTAAGCTAATAAGGGCTTAATTAAAATAAAAGCTGCTTTATCAATTAAATTGCTAAAAATGTATTTGGTTATTTATTAAGGCACAAATTAAATATTGAATTATTTTATTGCAGTATTTAAATAACTATTAGCTTTGTTGCAAGGCAAAATTTAAATAATCTGATAAAATTTTTAGTTATTGTTCAGTTATTGTCGCTTTCGCATTAGCTTTCCCTCGCATCAAAGAGCTGCTGTCATTTCCTTTGCTGCATTTCATGGGCTTCAACACATGTTGTTCACTTGAAGACCTTCGTCTGATATTTTAACTTATATATCCCATGACTTCCGTTGGGGTCTGTCCGGTCTCGGGGCGTGTGCCAAACATTTATGACGCCGACAGTTTCAAAATTTAAATATTATTACAGTAAAACTTGTAATGTAACGACTTGGCCGACACCTCGGTGCAACAACGTCGCTCCAAATGGTTCCACAGCTGTCGTAAAAGCTGAGGCATCAGCTTGCGGGCGGGGCGGGGGAGGGGTAGGAGGGCTCCCCTCTCGATTACATTAATGCGTATTTTTGCAATTAAATAAAAATATCGTAAAGCGGCGCAGAGCATTTTACGACTGGACGAGTTGCTTCTGAACCCTTCCTCGATAGGTGTCAGAAAAGTGCGTTGCAAATGCCTAATTAGAAATTCATAAACAAAGAAAAAAAAAAACAAAAAACGACTCGCAAACTGTTCGAAGACGTGACGCTGTAAAAGTGGCATAAAATTATTGAGCCAAAAAAAAAGCTGACAACAACATTTTCATGTTGCTTTTTGTTCTTTGCTTTTATATATATTTATATATATTTTTATAATATAGTATATATCAGCTACGATAATTTTAAAGTGAAGAAGGCATGGCGTCTATTGCACAATGGGCCATAAATTGAGTACACAAATTGTCGCTGCACGTTTCGATAATAACCGAGAACCGAGAACTGAGAACTGAATAAAAAAAATGCCACGCAGGATGTCGAAATGGCAAAGTCGAGTCGCAATGCGTCGAGTCGATGACGACGTGGCGATGGATTCAAGTGGCGGACACGACTCGAGAGTTTTGCCTTTTAGCTAATATTGTTTTGATACCCTGGGCCCGCTACAAATCTTTAAGACTAAGGGTATATTCGGTTTATGCCAGTGTATGGGACAGTCACAAGGAATTATCATACATATATATCGATTGATGAAATTCCCTTTAAGTATAGTATATAATTTATAATAATATATTATTATTTTTTTACATATTATGTTAATTACTTTTTACACAATAGTTTTTTTAGACTACTTTAAAATAGTTTATTATGTAAATCTCAACTATGCACAGGGTATTTGCTAGTCGTGCACCTTTGACTCGACCACACTCGTTGGTTTTTGTTTATATTCAACGATAAATAACAACAACATCCAGCAAACTACAACAAAGGCAATGTTCGAACAAATTGTTTTCATTTGCTGTTATTTTTGTATAATTTTTCAATTGAAGTCACTTTGTTTATGAGATGTGCGTTTGTTTCGTAGACTTCTTAGTTGTTATTGTTGTTGCTGCTGTTGCCGCATGCCGCGTGAGGTCAGTTTCTGTGAATTGTCAAATGGGGGCCCACAAGAACTAGGAAGTCGCCAGCCGCCAAACTTGTTTGAATTATCAGCAAAAACAAAAAACATAACAAAAACTTCAAGTGAGTTCTGAAATAGACCAACTTGGCATATCTTTCGAGCATATGCATATGAATAAATGAATGAATTTGAATGGGAATGTGAATAGTATGCCAACTTATACGCAACTTCAGTTTTCGAGGTCATGCAAAATGGCATTTCAGTTATTTGCCTTTAAGATAAGTTTATGGGCATGGCTTGTATATATAACTATATTCTGTGTATAAATATATTGTATATTATATAAAGAATAAATACCAAATATCTTCATTTCTTTAACTGAAACTTGTCCAATAGTTCTGTTCACATCTTCTATATAAAACACCTTCAATTATTAACTTAGTTGCAAGAGTAATTTCTTAGCTCTTCTGGAACTCAGCAACTTTTATTTGAGCCATCGGTTTTTATGGCCATAAGCTAATAAATATTCGCTGCAGACTGAGTTTTCCAAACAGCCGCATTAGTCCATATCTAAATAAGTTACTTACCAACTATAATTCACATGACACGGCCTCAAAGCTGGTCGCCGTCCCCTCTCCCCCAATCACCATTTAATTAATTAACTAACTCCACGCATTGGCCTCGAACAAACGCGAACGCCTAAAAGTCGACATTAAAATTTAACAGGCAGCGGAGTTTATGGCCCAAAGTGGGGCACACGAAGGGACGGGTCGATGTGACCAGAGAGTCCGAATGGCACGAAACAACAATGCGACCGCAAAACATAATATGTAATATGTAAATGCATTGTGCGGCCATTTTCTCTGTGTAAACTAAACAAATTACAAACTAATTTTGAGTCGCAAAAAGAAAAACCAGCTGTAAACTGGACTTTAAGATATGCTGTAAACAACTTTCAAAGTTAGGTTGGTGTTTCAAAATATGCAATTAAATACTCAATTAAAAAGTTGCTATAGATTAAAATATACATATTTTTTTTTTTACTCTTGCCAAAATAATATTTTAATAATATTGAAATATTATTTATTATTAAAACAGGTTTACTGTTACCTATAGGGCAGCTTTATCTTGTTGTACATTAGGCGGAAAAAAACAATAAATAATTATTACCTTATAATAACTTGCATTATTTACATATATTTCATATTTACAAATAAGTATAATTTATTATTATTATTATTATTTGGATAAATATTTTGACAGATCTATTGGAAAAAAGTAAAATAGTTTTGAATTAAAATAAAACCAGCTTATGTCCTCGATTTAAAATCCTACATTGAAAATGAAATTATAAACAGTATTATAGAAAAATATACATTAGCACTTAATGCTACATGGGTTTTTTTTTTTGAAAGCGATATGAAAATTCGATGACCATCTAAAATACATATTTATAGGGTATTAAAACCAAAACAACAACAAAAAATTGCAAATGAAAATCCGACCCATAGACGAAGCCGACGCGACCGCGTCAACACGCCATCAACCGCAGCAACAACAATTGGTATAAAAACACACACAACAACAACAATGCCACGCCCCTTTGCCCCGCCCTGTCCCTCTTGTTGCACTTCATTTATTACATTCCATTTATGCAATTGCTCCAAAATCCATGTTTGCGGTTAATGGAAAAATTATTTATTTAAATAAATTTATTCCACACAAGCAAAATGCAGAATGCGCCAGAGCGAGATAGAACTATTCCTCCGTGTGGTGTTTCTCTTTCGACATGTGTGCTTATGTGTACACTAACTGTGGGCGTGTCCCGCCCCCTTGTGGCTTGTTTGAGTCCCGCTTTAGTTTCGGTTGCCCTTTTTGCACTTTGAACTCCCGCTTGGTCCCGAAATTTGGGTTTATGATTCAGAAATTGCCTAGATTAGCTTTGGTTGCATAGAAAGTAAATACTATATTTTAAACATATCTTAAACATTGATAATAGCTGAAAAAATTCTTTAAATAAATCTAGATTATGTTTAACAACTTAAAATTGACGCAGCATCAAACAAGTTTTGTAAGCTTCTTTTGCAAATTGTTCGAAAAATAAAGGCAAGTCTTTTTACTAATTGCGCAACTTCAAAACATTTTCATGCCATGCATAATTTGTCCAAAGTCTTCTTTTGGCCATTTAATCATGCCATCAAGCCAGGCGCACCGCAGCAGCCAAAACAACAACAACAACAACAACAACAATAGAGACAACAGCAAGCGGATAGAAAAAATGGCGGTTGGGCAAAAAGCGTAGCATAATTTTGTGCGCATTAATAACAAAATGAAGTGAAATTAATTTGACAGCGGTAGCAGAGAAAAGGCGCCTTAAAACATAATGAAAACATATTATTTGACGTTAATTTTTCGCCAGCGACAAGCATATTAAAAATATGAATAAGTAAATGCCAACCATGATGACAATAATCATTAGCATATGGACCCGTCGGCCTGCCACGCCCCTCAATCGGGCCTCATTACAAGCGGCCAGAATTATATGCGACGGCCGAAAGCAAAAGTTTATGGCGGCTTAGGGAGCAAGGAGGGGCGGCAAAACATTTGAAATAAGCAGCTGGTGCCACGCCCACTCGACTGACCCAGTTGAACGGCAAATGAAGAGCTTAGTTTTAATTAAATTCTCAGTTGCTGCGCAAAAAGTGCGCCCAGATTTATTAGAAAGCATCCGCCGCCTGTCTCGAAGAGACTCCCAGACGCTTTTCCCCACCCCCAACCCCTGCGCTGTCTGCTCCCCAGTCGTTGTCATCCTCGACGCCTCTTTGTCAATGTCAATTGTTGTGTTTGGGATCGTTACTCTTCATATGCAGGCTGTTGTTGTTATTATTTGTTGTTGTTGTTGTTGTTGAACGAGTGCGTTTTAATGAATTTGTTTGCCGTTGTTCAAAAATATTTTCATTCTGTAGCGCTTTCTGCTTTGCAAATTATGAAAAATTGCCAGTTCGTTGACATTTCGCTGTTGGTCTCTACTCTCTACTCTCCACTCTTTGTTGGCCAGCTGTCAAAGTGATGGAACTGCGTGGGAAAATAACAATGGTCCCTGAACAAATTGTCGGCAAGCAAATAATGTCACAATATAAAAATTGGTATACGAAAACGATGTTTAAACGTTAAATTAAATGCGAGATATTTACCAAATGAGAATATGCAAATATTCCCACAGTAAGTGCATGGGAAAAAGAAGATGAGAAGTCTTACTAATAATATATATACATATATTTCTTAATTAAATATTATCTATTATTATTAAAACTGGTTTACTAATATTTTCACCTAATAACTATTTACATTATTTACTTTATGTATTTACAATAATAATAAGTTGTGTGACATTGAATTGAACTTGCTTCAAAGAGCGCAAGGATATTTGAAATTTGACATTTTGCTGTGGATCGTTGAAGCGGAAACAATTCGCCCCCAATTCAAATTAGTCAAATATTAGAAACTTGCGTTGTGCTCGCATGTGCCCGACTTTTCAAAATGCAATCTCATGCAGCTCAGCCAACCGCAAAGCAACCAGAAATAAGAGGGAAAAAAATGCAGTAAAAATGTCAGGCAACTTTTGCATGCCACGTTGGGTTGAGAACGGGTTAGGGGCAGGGGATTTTAGGGGGGGCAGACAACAAGTTGCAACTGTCAAAAATGCATGTCCAACTCTTGGAATGCATTGACATGTAGAGAAGTATTCATGCAATCGTCGGTTGCTGGCATTTACATTTGACATTTGCATAGTACTCTATGCATTTTTATTGGTTAACCTGGCCCAGGACGGGCTCCAGCACAGCTTAGAGCTGAATCATATAAAAAATTCCATTTAACAGCTTAAATTCTGTGGCTGGTGTTGTTAGTCAAATGCTAGCCACCTTCGTCTTGGTCAGCTGTAATCTGTGATGTAGTCATCAGACAGACCCAGTCCAAAAGTGGTCGTCCAGATGTCATTCAGCATTTCGAATTAAATTAGTTTTGATTTGCGAAACTGTTGCCGGTCCGCCCAAAAGTGTTGCATACTTTGTTGCGGGCTTTCAGTTCACTTTGCGGCCTTTGGCATTTGCCATTTGGCATTTGGCATTGTAAATGAGAGAGAGATATATGTATGTATGTATGTATATATAGTGGAAAGGGGGTGGTACTAATGATGCTGCCACTTGACGGGCCGTTGAGTGAAAGCGGCGCACACTTCACAAATGTCAAGTTGAGAATGAAACCGCCGTAAACCCACCCGACCCATTTTTGGTGGCTCGGCCATTTCGGTGGCTCGGCCCGCACACAAATACAGACATTTGCCCATAAATATTTAAACCGAATGCGTTTTCATTCCGCACAACGGTGCAGACATTGCCAAATAAAACAAACTGCCAATGAAAATTTCCGCTCATGTGTGTGTGTGTGTGTGTGAAAAAAGTGAAACAAAGCGACGGCCGCCAGTCGCCATTTTGTTGGCACACGTTGCGTATGAATAATTTATTTAATGAACTTGTAGCGAGCGGCTGCTGCTGCTACCGGCCATACTACAGCAAACGAATACAAGTACGAATGTGAATACGAATACGAATACGAATGCGAATACAAGAACGTGTGCGAGTATCTACAACTTTGGCTCGCTCGAGTATCTTTCTGCAGCAGACATGTTATAAAGTACTTTTGTTTTTCTTTTGTTTCGGGCGATTTGTTGCCGTCGAGCGTTTACGTTTCGATAGTTTTTTTTTTTTTTTGCTTTTCTTTTGTATTTCGTTTTTCTGACAGCCAAAACTGCGAATTGCTGTAAATGTGCACGCGTGGGTTGTTCGAGCAGTTGGGCAAACGTAATTACTTTACTTTTGAAAAGTGGAAACGTTAATTGCATATTCTATATTTAATTTTTTTTTACATATATTTAAAAGGATTTAATTATACAGTTTTTATTTACAACAACTTAAATAAAACTTAGATAAATAAATAAAATAATTTTTAAATTTAACCTAGTGTATTGTGTAAGTTATTATTTTGACTGGCAAATAGAATTAAATTCACAAATTTCAACAAACTCAATTAATGTATGCCTTTTAATTGTTTTAGTTTATAATAGTTGGTTATTTTTTCTTTACACCACAATAAGTTTTGGCAACCCTCGTTTTTGCTCGATATGAGCCCGGGAACGGGACGTTCTATTTTTCTTATCCTAGTAATTCAAATTATTTATTTATAGTTCATTTGCGAACTGGCATTCAAAGTACTAATGCTGGACGTGAACTCGTGGACTGCTACGGAATTTATGCATGTGACTAAGTACAGCGACAAATTGACTTTGGGCGTCAGGGAGAGGAGAGAGTCAAGGAGCCAACTTGGCAGGCAGCGTGCGCATCTTTCAATTAGCACGTCCATTTTGAAAGGTAAGTGAGCATTAAACAATACGCAAAGTTCTATCCGGTTGCACTTGATGATGGCCAGGCCTCGACTCTGGCCAAGCATTAAAATTGCAACGTCAGAGGAGGACACTGGATTGTTGTTGGCTGTTGCCGGTTGACTAACGAGGACAATTATGCAAGCAACCGCAGGCGAGGGCTACGGCCAAAGAGGGCGGGGAGGTAGCTCAAAGCAATCCACTTAATTTGAAATTTTTCAAATCCTCTTAAGCAAATACCATTGACCGCAGTAAAACACACAAAACCGCAGTCTGAAGGAGCTGTGGCTAAACTGTTGAGCAATTTGCCCCCGTGGTTGCAACCGACTATCCAAAGTGAATATAATAGGCTATCGGTGAGCTGTGTGGGCAGCTGCCACAGTGCCACTTGATATGACAGCTGTAGATACTTTTGTATCTACTTGTTGTTGCTAGTTGCAAACAACATGTTGTCACATTTAAAGACGCTTCACAAATTGCTCAAGCACACAAGACGCCCATTAGATATTCCAATGACATCTTTTGTCTCTGGCATTTGCTTATTTGCTTTCAAGCTTTCGCCCTGTCAAATGTATCTGCAGCTGCAGCACTTCATTATCATCAATTTTATAGCATTCCGTATCTGAATATGTATGACTCTGTCTCTGTCTCTGTCTCTATCTGTATCTTCATCTCTATCTCTGTCTGTATCCATACGGCGCCTCGTGCCCATGTGTGCTCCTGCCAATGACAGCCTCAAGTGTCCGGCAATATTTTGGCATATTAAATTTCATTTCATTTTCAATATTCAGCAGCAGCATCCACCTAAAGTCAAGTTTTGTCTTTTGTGAGCTTCTAACGAATGGTACTCCAAGGACAATTAATCAAGTGTGCACTGAGAGAAGCACTTTTCACAATATCTCCTCTCTCTCTCTCTCTCTCTCATCTTTCGTTTTGGCAGGTACTTTTAATCAGCATCAGTTTTGTGAAAATCTACAACATATTTCTGCAAGTATTGAAATTAGCCAATTGAAATTGTTTTTAGGGTTTGAAATTTAGATTTATTGCTTTTGATTCAATTGCATTTTGGGATTGAATCATCACAAAGTCTTTCGTATAAAGCAAATTAATTTTTTAAGACAATGGCAGATTTATTTAATATTAAAAAGGGTATTTAGTAATCGGCAACTGTTTAATGAGTGTTTTTATGGTTGTGCCCGAAGGCTGATCTTCGTTTCGTAAGTTTTCGTGACTGAATAAACGATCCACATTTTGTTAATCTTTTGTCTTTAAATGCTCCACTTTGGCGTTGCCATAAATTGCAAATACCTTTGTCTTTTTTGGAGAGCGCGAAACATTTCTCGGAAATTGCAGACACTTTGCGTGTACTTATGAGTCAGAGCTGTGCCCGAGGATCAGATTGAGTTGCGCTTCCTGGAGTCTTTCGTGGGGGTCACTAACCCCACCGAATCGTCAATTGATGCACTGCCTCTGATATTTGTCCCCTATGCAGCGCACAGCTACAAATCATTAAAAATGCATTTTCAATTCCGTCCAAAGTACCACACCAAGAAAGCGAGAAGAGCAAAACAAAAATAATATGAAACAAAGGAGCAGCCAAACTCGTTTCGGTTGTAGTTTTCGTCTGGTTGTCTTGTGTCGCAAATAAAAAGTTGCAACAGCTTTGCAACATTTTGGACTCGGAACTGTCAACTGCAGTGCACATAGATGCAGTCACGACCAGGACCAAGTGTCAACTGACGTGGCACATGGAATATATATTTGGTTAATATCTTAACTCAATATGAAGATTATATTAATGATTCATAATCAATGTTCAATCCAATTGTGGCAACCGAATTAACAGGGATTTATTTGAATTTAGTTGCTTTAAGCAAAGCCAAAAAGTGAATGCATCGGACTTTCATCCATATTCAAATGCTTCACAGCTCGAGATTCACATCAGCTCGGGCTCTGCCCAATTATGGCCAAAGGGTGACTGCTGCAGTCCATTGGAGAGCTGGAAGTTGCCTCGTCGTGTTTGTCCTTTTGCTCAAAGTAAACATTCGCACGTTTTGCGTTAAATTATTTTCGCTTTTTGTACGTTAAGTGCTCGTCTTCTGGTTCGTTCTTTGTTTTCATCTTTATTTTATTGTTGTTGTTGTTGCTGGCTGCTGCGGCGCAGACGCGCCGACGCTTTGACTGGGGCACTGTTTGATTATGAGGGCGTTGCTGCCCAAGCAGCTGTGGGGCTAGGGAACAGACGGGGTCTGGGATCTTGTTATGCCATCAGCGTGCAATCAAATGAACGAGGCCAGCAACAAAAAAAGATTCTGCGAAACGAGCAACTGTGACAGGAAACTGGTTTAATTGGTTGAGAACGCTCTGCGTGATCTACTCTGGGGAATTGCACTTGCCAAACTCAACAGTTGCCGTTTATTTTATTTTACTCTTTGACATTCAGGGTTTGGCACTTGCCAGCACTTCCACCTCCTCGCTCCCGCTTAAATCACACGAAAATCGCAGCTCATCGAACTGTGCACAAGTTCAATTCAATTCAATTAGCAGCATATTTTGCGAGCCTTGGCAAGACACAAGGCAGCAGATACAGATACAGATGCGGTCCGCAGATAGCGGCAATTTATGAGACCAGGCACCAGGCACTTGCCAGCATGTGGCCTGAAACCCAAAAAAAATATAAGAATACCTTCCACAAGCACCCTTTTCGCTATGCCAGGCATGTTTTGACAGCACACAATATAAAAGTACGGCACCCGCTGTTCACGCTGGATGCCCGGCGATCTTGAGATGCCAACGCCATCAATGGATGGACCCTCCCCCTTCCCCCTCACCATGCAGAGCTCCCATCTCGTGTGGCGTTGAAATGATTCAAAAGTTGGCGTGTGTGCGGATTTCTCGAAAACAATGATAGTAAAGTGTCGCAATCTAAATAAATAAAATATTAGCATATAATTTAGTTTATTTTAAATACAAAGAAAAATGAAGAGTAAACTTACTTACTTGATCCATTCATCAATTGTCAGGAATGATATTTTAAATGAACGAACAAATAGGTGTTACCATCGTAAAATACAAACGGATAAAGTTTGTCAAGAATCGCTATATGGAAGTAAAAAGCATTTTGTTAATTTAATCAAATTTTTAATGTATATTAATTCAATAGAATGTGCCTTATTAACGTAAAAAAACAAAACGACTAAATAAATCCAATGTAAGAAAAGAAACACCTTAGTTTAGCCCTTAGTTAGGCCATCCCATTAAATAATTATATACAAAATGTGTATCGATTGTTTTAAATTATACAGGGCTGACATTGAAAGCACATTTATCGCAGTCCTTTTGATAAATGAATGCTTACAAATACCTTTCAATTTTAGTTTGATCAATACTGATCACAATTTATGTGCTTAAAATATATAATTGACAGCTGGCTGCTTATAGAAACTATTTAATTGTAATACAAAAATAAAGCAAATGCAGATTTGTGAGAGCCACTGCAATTAAACCTGCCCAATTCCGAGTAATAATTACTTTTGGACGTACCGACCAATATATTTATTTGATTGATTAGCCGCATGAGCCAAGATAGCGTGATCAAGCGGATCTCTTCAAGGCGCTGCCCATTGCTGACCTAAATCCACCATGCCACATGCCACAAAAAAGCTAGTAAACCCCAACGGTTACCTTGGGCCCGAAACAACGAGAATCATTTAAATTGCTTGACTTGAAGTTGTCAAAGTTGTCAAATGGCATTTGAATTTTGAAGGGGAAGTGTTTATTTTCATAGGCGCACGCTTCGCGATGAATGCATAGATGTGCATATGTGTGCGTGTGTGTGTGTGTGTGGATACTTCAAAGTAGTGCCCTGGCAGGGCTGCCTATTTAAAGGTGGGGGCCGACTCCAGGCGACACCCAGGCCAGAAGATCAAAGCAGTCAATTACTCAACGCCGGCGATGCCAACTCGGCAGCAGCCTCAGTTAATGCACTTTGAAAGCAGGCAATGAGCTAGAGAACCGCAGCACGCGCAGAGGGCCAAGGCATCAAATCAAATTAATTGCCAGCTAGATGCAGCGCCAAGTGGGTGTGGCAGGAAATCGAAGCGGCAGTTGGCCAAATGCAGCGAATCGGGAAGATCGTGTGTGCCGCGATAAGGTGTTAGAAGTCATGTGGAAAGGCCTGAAATGTGGCACGATCGCAGCGAGATTGCGGCTATGTTGGCTAATTATGCGGAACTAGCAGCACACTCTCACACACACAGAGAGTATGTTTGGCTGCTGCCACACACAATGCCAAACTTCTTGTCACGCGACTTTCAAAATCAATTTCGTTGGACAATAAATAATTTCTTAATAAATTGCACACTCAAAATGCAACTTCCTGCAATTAACGGCGGCTGCAGCCTGGAAACTTGGAAACTTGGCAACTTGGCAAACGCAGCGAGTGCAATAAAAAATAATTGAAAATTCAGTCACGTAAACGTTCACGTTTTCCAGCCGCCGCCAGATCGCGACTCATTAATCCAAGCGGCAAGGCGCTTCACTCCACTCCACTCCACTCCACTCCACTCGTTGCTGCCCCACAATAATAATAATAATAATAATAAAAACACGCGGTGCCCGCTTATCGGGCCCTGACAATCGACGGAACGAGGATCGTGGCACTTGGCTCGGCAGGGGATTGGCGAGGGGGGAAGTCAGGCAAATCATATTTGGGTTAAAAAGGCGTGCATGCAATTTGCGATGGGAGATCATCATGATTACGGGCAAGATTGTGACTCTTAGGACGACTGACTCTAACTGCAACTCTGATTGGAAGGATGCAGCTGGGGCGTACTTAAATCAACGATCAACATTCAACTGTATTCGCCGGCACTAGCAGGTGGGCGTGGCAGCTTTTACAAGTCGAGCAGAAACGTGTCTAGACCAGAATTAAAAGCTGAATAAAACACGACTAAATCAATTTATGCGCATTTCATTGAAAACATAAATGTGAATACATACATATATGTATACACCTATATATAGTAGATCCTGTAGCGACTTATCAGGAATTAGCTATATTTAAAATGTGTATGCATTTATTTATGCTTAAGGATTTTCTCTAAAATAATCATAATATTTCAGTTCATAGCTATTAATTTTTTGTGAGTCTGTAAAAAATGTAATTTTTTTGAGCTCATCAAATAATCGAACATCGACTAAATCCATTCAAAATTCACACTATTTTGCTTGTTTTTATCTCGAACTTGCAATTTATTTGTAAAAATCGATTGTAGAAAATATTAAAAAATATGTAAAAAATTCTCTGAGTGTAAAACAAACGCTGAATTAAAAAGTATAAGTAAATCTTTGAATTAGGTAAATCAAAGGTATATGGTAAATTAACGTGGCCCATAAAAATTTAATTTGCTTTATTCAGTAAACTAAACCTAAAAGTAATGAAAAATATTAAAAAAGTTGTTTTTATAAGCATGTCTGTAAACTTCAATGCTTGTAGGGAAATTGTTAATTTTAATAAATTATATACATAGTTGGAATGTTACCTAAAATCAATTAATACAAATAATCTGCTTTGGTTAATATTAAATTGAATATTCAAGTTTTGTTCTTGTTACATTTTATAAGTGTTAACCAATTTTATTAACCACTCTCTTTAATAGATTATCAACTATTGTTTAATAACCTTTCTTAGTAGTTACAGCACATGTCCTAAATAAATGTTAATCACTTTGTATGTGAAGACATTGTCATAACTGGCCCCTATCAAGAATTATTTAGCTGAAATTTCCTTCTGTGCGCTTCTTCCATTCACCCATTTTGCTCTCAGTGAATGGTAACTACCTTTTTCCATTGTTTTTACTTTTAGTTCAGTACGTGTTTTTTTTTTGTGTATTTCAATCAAAATCAACTGCAGACCTCTTCTGTAACCAAAACTTGCATGGAAATTACACGCACAAAACACACAAACTAATTTTCCAACAAATTAGACGCGCAAGTAGAGAACACCCCCCACCCCCAGCCAGCCCCCACCCGGCAACCCCTACCCCAACACAGATGCGGTAGCCCCGCAGCTCGCCAACCTTTCACTGTTCATAATTTATTTGCCGTTTCTGGTTTTTTTTCTCCTGCGCTTTGGCTTTTTTATTGTCCAGCGCAATTCGTGTGCGTAATTTTCTCTGTTAAGTTTGTGTTTTTTTTTCATTCCCATGCAGAAACTTTGCTTTGAACATGGCAGGCGGACTAGCAGGGGCAGGGTAGATGTGGAGGGAGGGGAAGGGGGGGCGGGGAGGGTTTGCTTGATTTTGGCGCATGATAATTGCCCGAGTGGGCGGTTCGCTCGTCGTCTGTGGGCAAATGTGCGTGAAGCATGCGTTGCGTTTCTTTTAGTGGCCGACGGATGGAACGACCAAGTGCCGTAGCCGATGGGGCGGCACGGGACGGAACGGTAACGGGACTAGCTTAGCTGGGCTGCATTTGATGCGAGCGCACACATTTTCCAGGCGCATGCATCGCTGCACAGGAGACGCAGACAAGGAGGCATATTTGCAGTCAGGTCACGTGACCTTAATTAGCCAAAAAAAAAAAAAGAAGAAAACGAGAAAAAAGAAAAACAACATTTAGAGCGGAGAAAAGTCAGTTGGAAAAGCGGCTGTCGAAATTTCCTTTACCGTGGTAATTGTGCGTGCCACGTGAAGAGCTCTTTGACCCGATCCAAAAAGCGGTCACAACAAAGCCTGAAGAAGCAGGCAGAGTTTGTGTGTTGAGTTGAGATTCTTGGAACTTGAATTGCCTTCAATTGGATTTGAGTTTAAATCACTCGCCGCATGACAATCATTTAATTGAGTTGCATTCCGATGACCCTTGCCACACTGTACTCACCGTACTCACTTAGTGTGTCTACTGTACTTGCAACGGTTTCAAAAGTCTTTCAGCCAAAACGCAATAAATTTCAATTATTTACTTAAGCGCACTTTAAAACGAATTGGCGGCCAGTCGCCGCTTGTTGCGGTATTGTGTTGTGCAGTGTAAGTCGCTTAATGAAAATTGCGATTGCAACTTATTATTGAAAACGTATACAAACATTTATATTAAATAAATATATGTATATATATTTATAAAAATTTTATATGTATACCCCTTTCTAAGGTCATTATTAAATTGGTATCATAAATTGGTAAAATACAACATATTAAACATTTACTCTTATTTTCATTTAATTCCATACTCTGACAAAGGTTAAAGATACAAAATCCATTTACCTGCAACATATAAACTTATTCAAGTTCCATTTTTATTTGTCTTTTTACAGCAACATAAAACTGGAATTATTTGGAACAAGCAATATGGACAAGCATTATTTAATTTTTGTATATAAAGATTAGGTAAGTACCATTAATTGTTTTTATAATACATTTTTTTTATTTATGCTACTTTCATATATATATTTTTACAAACACTTAAAGAAATTAAAAGAAATCGGGTCCCTTTTCGCTTTTCCTTATATTTTATTTTAAGTATTGTTGGTCGCAGCTATTTGTTATTGTCAACTAAAATGCAGAATGCAATTTATTTGTCATCAGATTAAACAAATTTCACTTAACTTTAAATATTTACTCGTGCGCTTCTCGCACATCCAACAATGGTGGATTTGTGTGTGCTGCTGCTGCGTAATACTAGGGACATAAAAATGGATTTACGCTTAATCACACACGAAGGATGCATATTTTAGTGTACCTGGGCAAGTTGCCTCCACGCGTTGCTCATTCGCATGCACATTTTGTTCATTAGAAGCTCCACACGAGCGCGCTGCTTAACCTCTGCTTAGCACACACAGCCACATCCTGGCACATCCCACCACCCCCACCCCCCCACCCCCACCCCTGCTTTCACGCAATCGTCCTTGCACCGTTTTCAGTTCATTTTGCCGGTCGAGTTCTCTATTTTTTTTCGTCCCTCTCCATTCGGAACAAAAGAACCTCCTGCTGCGAGCAGCTTTTGCCGAGCTTGGGGCACTTCCAGCATTCACCAATGCCAAAAAAACTGAGTGTGTATGTGTGAGAGAGAGGGAGAGTGAACGTGTGTGTGTGTGTGTGTGTTGTTCCCATTAGCCAAAAGGATTTATATTACAAGCGTACACATAAAAAGCACCGCAGGATATTTTGTTTTATGTGAATTTAATTGTAGTTTTAAGCCAGAGCTAGTCGAACGAGTTAGCTATTCTCTCTCTCTCTCTCTCTCTCTCTCTCACTCACTCTTTTACTTTTTTTTGTTGCTCGCTTGTGTTATTTTACATTAATAGCAATGCATTTTTAATAATATCTGAGCACACGAGTCGGCTACTTGATTTTTCCCTTTGTGCCTTTCACGTTTCGCTTTTTACCAAAGCCCAAAAGTTTTTGCCTTTGCTGCTTATGCAAGTCGGGACATCAATAAACAAACGGCATCGAAGCATATTTGTATATACAATTTAAATAAAATATCTTGCAAATATCCTTTATTATAATCAAGGGGAAATTAACATAAAAGCATGTTCTAAAATATATATTGAATATATATTAAAGCTTATGTTTATTTTCCTATTATATGGTAAATTTTTAGTCAGGCTGAATATATTCCTTATTTTAAGTAGAGCACATTAACTGAACTGCTTAGAAGATTTGGCCAGCAGGCAGGAAAAACTTAAGAATGCCTTAGTAAAATAAAAGTAAAGATTTTTTGCTTTGGCCAAGTTTTTAGTAGAAATATCAACGGAATTATGGCAAACACAAGTCCACACACACACACACACATACACAAGCACACTAACAGGGGCTAAAACCGACGCAGGCTCAAAGTGTGCATATCCTGCTTAACCGGGTTTTTGTAATGTGCTTTTCTAGTTGTTTTTGTTCACCACAGACACACACACAAACACATATACACACACACACAAGGAAGCGCACACACGCAGCCACAAAAAAGGGACAATTTGTTTAAAGGTAACGAAAAGTTTTGGCGCTCGCATTTCTTTTTTATTTTTATTTATATTTTTTTTTCTGGGAGAGCAAACTTTTGGTTGGGGGAAGATCCGACTTGAAATGCTTTGCATAAACTTGAGCGGGAAAAGTTGAAAATGTTTGTTGTGCTATATATGAAAATAGCAACAACAGCAACAACAAAGAGGCAAACAACAAAGATAAAGTTCAAAGGAAATGTGGCACAGGAAACGCAGCAAAAGATACAGAAAGAGAAAAATATGAGTGCAGACAACAGGCGAAAGCGGGCAAAGGCGTTGCCAAAATATATTCGTTGATATAAAACAAAATATTAAGAAAGTTATTTCAACAAAATGAAAGTTATGCTGGGCTTTTCAAAGTGTGTGTACATGTGTGTGTGTGTGTGTGTGTGTGTGTGAAGTTATCACACAAGACTCGCACTGACTCTTGACTTTCTCAGGTATTTTATCAGTCATCTTTTATTTATTTTTTGTTCCTTGATTTATTTCGAAATTAATTTGATGTTCTCGAAACTTTTTGTCAGACGCATAGTTAAAGTTTTTAGTATTTTGCAGTTCATTAAAAAACATTCTCAAATTAAACAAAAACAAAGAATTAAAATTAAAATTAAAATAACACAAATGCAAATATGAAAGAAAGTTAAGATAAAAATCAAATGCCAGCCAAGCTGTAAATTTCTCCAACTTTCTTATGCCACATTTCTGTTCATTGTTTGCACTCGTTTTGTATTTTTTGTTGTTTTTTTTGGAATTTTTTTTTCTTTAGCTGTTTTTAGCCGTTTGTTAGCTGTTTGCCAGCCGCAGCACAAAACATTTGCATAATTTAAGGCGTAATTTTGGCGCGTTGCTTTAAATTGATATTACAAGAGCAATTTGTGTTTGGATATGGCGCATCCTTCTCCTCCTCTTCCTGCGCTCTTCTTCTCTCCCTTCGAATGGGTGCTAAGTACATGGAAAAACTGTGCCATGGCAACATTTTTTACTTTTGGTTGGATGTCGTTTGGTTTCGCTTGTTCAGCCAGTCGCTGGGGCGTGTTCATTCATTTCCTGTTGCGCCTTAAGTTATGCAAAGCTTATGGCGAAGCGAGTGAGTGGGTTAGGGGTAAACACCACCAGGACGAGCAGTCCTGAAATGAGCCAAGCGTTCTGCATGTGAATAACATTCTAAGTCGCAAACAACAGTATTTTAAAGCAAGGTTACCAACATAACTTAATTGGTTAAAGCGTTTTTATACTCATTTTAATTTTTTTATTATTAGGTTGGGGATTTCAGTGCGAAATCTAATACATATTAAATATATGGATAATAATTTGGCACAGTTAATTTAAAAGACGAAAGCCCTTGTTGTATTTTTCTTTTTAATTTTTATATTAAAATATCGAATAATAATAATCAATAATAAACAGGATTCACATTGGCAGATTCTATGGGTGGTATCTTACATTCTAGACCGACCACCTGAA
Source organism: Drosophila lacertosa (assembly GCA_004143845.1). Taxonomy (NCBI): domain Eukaryota; kingdom Metazoa; phylum Arthropoda; class Insecta; order Diptera; family Drosophilidae; genus Drosophila; species Drosophila lacertosa. The sequence goes on along the minus strand of SCDZ01000203.1, from coordinate 12,168 downwards.
ATCAATTTTATTATAATAATTTATTACAATCTTTTCTGTGTTTAGCAACATTTAATTTGAATATGGCTATAATTTAATAAATATTTTGAAACTTCCACAAATTTGGATCTTTCCTTAAAAAATGTATATAAAATGACTGAAATATTTAAAAAGATAAAAATCCGCCCCCTGTTCGATCGCGTTGATTTTCTCACTGTTGTTTTCCTCATTTTTCACATTCCATAAGCGCGCTCAGTTCACATGGTTAACACTCAGTTTTTTAGTCTCAGTTTCAATCTGCATCTTTTGCTGCGTGCTGTTGACATCTGTAAAATGCCGCCACGTTTTATGGCAATTAAAAGCTGCAACTCGTGCAGCAGTTGCAGCAGCAGCGGCAGCTGCGACGCTTCTGCTTGCATCAAGTACATGAAAATTAATGCTGGCGTTGATTTGTGAGACAGCCCCCAACTACCCCCCCGTTGCATGTTGCATGTTGCATGCTGCATGTTTATCATAATTGAAAGCAGATGTTGTACTTTAATGCCACTAAGCCTGCAAAAATAAAGTTGAATACATTTTAGCCGTGATTGCGATTGCGATGTATGTTGAGTGGCGCCTCGTTCTGTTGCTGCTGCTGCTGCTGCTGACCGTCGGCGACGAGCCTGTCGAAAGAGGCGGAGAGACAAACAATTAGCAAATGATTATTGGTAGGGTTTAGCTCACTTACATCAGATTGATTTGTCCCAGAAGATAGGCCTGCTGCAGATACAGTCTGCCCTGAAAGTCGTTGGCCACATCGTTGCTGCCACGGCGGCGACAATGCTGACAGTTGCCGGTGTAGGGCGGCTCGCCCACCTGACGCAGCGCCGGCGTCGGATTGTTGCGATTGTGCAGCTTGCGATGCCGCTGCGCCAGTTCGCGTTGATCCTCCTCATCCACGTAGGGATCGTACTTGGGCAGCTGGGTGAACTTGTCGACGCCGCGTCGCATACCCTGCGAGCAGAACATCTTTTGCAGCGGCACGCCCGCCTCCTTCACGTTGTCGGCGGTTCGCCGCTCGGTGGCAGCTAAGTGCTGGAGGCCCCTCTTCAACCTTGCGCCCATGTCCGGCATGTTCGAGATGCCCAGGTGGGCGACCAGCTTGTCGCCGTCCTCGCCCATCTCGTCCAGCAGGCTCGGAAAGCGATCCCGCTGGCACGGCGCATGGAAGTAAGGTCCTTTGTGGCCCCAAACCAGATTCATTCTTGTTTAACTCCCTTTCTTTCTTTCTTTAAATCTACGCAGATCACGTTTTTTTTGAGCAGTGAATTTATGTGTATCGCTTGCAATACAACTGACTGAAATGAAATAAATATTTTAATACTTCTACTTCCTAAGCCTACTTAAAGACACACAAGTAAAAAGATGAGTTTAATTTAAAAAAAATCAAAAATACATTGGTTTGGAATTTACATGGTGTTCGTTGTGTAATATTGTTAATTTTTATTAATTAATTAATTAATTAATTAACCGATTGCTGATATTGTGTTTCTTTTCTCCTATCTTAAATTGTTATTTCCAATCTGTCCTTGAAGAAAAGAATAAATAAATTAATTAATTGACAAAGTGTTACTAAACTAAATAAAAAACCGACGGAACATATTGTATAGACAAAGCAAAAGATGTCGGAACCATCTTCAACAATTAATTTTCTAATGAATAATTTAAGTAAGGCCTTAAAAGAAATATCACAGTCAAATAAAGTTTCTTGGCGAATAGCAGTTTTTAAAAAAACATAATTAAAAACATAATTAAAAAAAAAAGAATCTCAATTATTAGGCATTAGCTGGTCCCTAATTTCACATGCTTCTTGATTTGTTTAAGCTGGAAATTAAAATCCATTAAACGAAAGCCATAACAATAATTCAAAAGGCAACAAGATGAAAAATGCTGAATTACAATAATAACAATAACAACAACAACAAAATGTTCACAACGCCCTCGCGTTTTGAGTTTGTTGATTAACATTCAGCGAAATCACAATAAAAGTTATTATTTTGATTACGATTGTAACGTACGAAAGGAAAGTGAAGAGACGGGGAAGGGTGACGAGGAGAGGGGGAAGGAGGCGTTGGGGAGGGGGCTGAAAGTCAAGCCAAAGCACTGACAGACACATGTCCATGCAAAAGTTACATAAACACGCTTAAAATGTGGAATACTAAAGCAGAAAGGGGCGTGGCAGGGCACACACTCACACACACAAACACACACACACACACAGAAAGCACATCAGCATTAAAAATGTATTTTAATGTGTCGCCCTGTTCTGTTGTCATTTGGTTACCTTTGCCGGCGTTGTCATTTTTAATGTCTTTCATTTGGCAGAACCCCGTCGCTGGTTGGGCGTGAGTTACGCCCCCTCCGCCCCTTTCCCCCCCTCCCCTTTTAAGCAAACAAACAAACCATTAGGCGCATTTCATGGCGTTTGTAAATCATAAAATGCTGTCAAATTCCGACCAAGTCCAACTCCAGCCCCTTCCCCCCTCCCCACCCACGCATTGTTGGCAACTTTGGCTTTGACTTTCAGCTAATTACTTGTGATTTAATTTGAATTTGTAATTAGCCAGCAAAATGTAATTTTTGCGACAGTTTTGACAGGCAGCCGGCGCCCAGCTGGAGGTGTTGCCTTGTCTCATATGTATGTTGGATTAACGCGGCAAACTTTTTAATTAGACAACCAGAAAGAGCAAAAGGCTAAACGCGCCAAAGGTGCTGCCAACTTGTTTGAAATGAACATGAAAAGTGTTAAAGCAAATTCCAATCGATTTGAATAAGAGCTGTAAGCTATATAAAATCATTATATGAAATTCGACAGACCAATTATTAACTTGCACCAGTGCTGCCAACTTGTATTGATTGACAAACTGTGCTGCCAACTGCACGTCACAGACTTAAAAACTGAAAATCAAGATAAATTTGGCATCAACAACTACACAAAAAGTCAAAGAAAAATCACTTAAAATCTTTCGCTTGAGGCAACAAAAGCACAGCACGAAACCATCAACAAGCTGGCCAGCCCACCTGGCCAGACCCACCTGGCCAGGCCAACTCATCCCAGTCCGATGCAGTCATGTCTAACAAATGGAGCTGGGAGCTGGGCGGGGCAGGTTTCGTTTATTCGTTTCTACGCAGCTATCTAAAGCTGTTGATAAAGCGCACATTAAAATATATACGTATCTAAGTATCTCAAAGATACGCTGGCAGGTGAGATGGGCGTCCTTCGGTGACTACGACTCGTACTGGGGATGGGCGCATTCAAATGAAAACCGTGAGAATCAAAGCAGCAGCCAAGTGGAGCGTAAAGCTTTCAGTGCCCGGATTGGAGGAGTACTGGCTGTCCAAACCTAAAACTGTCGGAATCCCTCCCCCCCTCCTCCCTTACACAGATTGTCCAGAGAAAGTCGCCCCCGTTGTTTCCCGTTTACCGTTTCCCGTCGCGACGTCGAGTTGTTAAGTTTCATTTTTTGCCTTAACGTTTCATTTATTACGCCGAGGTTTTTCCATTTCAGTTTTTATATTTTTTGCGTATTTTTGCTTATTTCTTTTTTTTTTTTTGTATTTTTTTCGCAAATTAAGAATTTTGCATCAGCTTTTTAGAGCGAGCTTCTCAATGACTGGTTGCCTTATCCCTTAGTCTCAGTCTCAGTCTCTTAACTGACTGTTGGCGTTATAAAAGCCCAACGCTTCATTGCACAAACATAGTGCCAAGAGGCACAAGGCTGGCATTTCTAAAGGCCTGTTGTCTGTTCTGCCACCCGCCCCCTATCGGCCCCCTCCATCCCACAACCGCTCCCCACTTAGCAGAGCACACAAGTTGGCTTGCGGTCGAAGCTCAACGCTCACCGCTCAACGCTCAACGGTCGACACTCGACACTCAAAAATTTGCTGTGGCTCAAAGAGCTGCTCGGAGCGATATCATTTCTGCACACGTGAGCACAACGTGTGACAGGGTAGAAAAATGGGAGGGGGGGAGGGGAGAATGGGGACGGAATGAGGTTGCGGTGCGTGTTTCTTTCAGCAAGTCTCAAAATGAAATTAATTAAAACAATATAAACAATAGAGCAAAGACATGCGTATAGCTTGAGGTACAGTGAACTCACTTTAAAAGGTTGCAAGGAAGAGTGAATAATATTTAAAAAATATTTAGATTGTATTTTTAAAATGTATCTTTATATATATAAAAGTATATATAATATAGACATATTAACAACTAACATTAAATATAAATAATAAAAATAAATAATTAAATCAGTATAAGCAATAGAGAAAAGACATTGAGGTACAGTGAACTCACTTTAAAAGGTTGCGAGAGAGACTTAATAATATTTAAAAAATATTTAGATTGTATTTTCAAAATGTATCTTTATATATATAAAAGTATATATAATATAGACATATTAACAACTAACATTTTTTAAAGTTTTTGGCTATATTTGTAATGTTTTTCGTATCAAGTTTCTACTGTAACGTTTTTACCACACAATTATAGACGCCCTAACTTAGACACACACAAACACACACACTAAGAACACAATCCTTCTGTAGTTTTACGAGTGACATAACCCATTCAAAATCTCATGTGAATACACACAGTTCACAATTTAAGCTTATTGTTTACACGGCGCAAGGCAAATGAAAAGTCTGGCGAAAAGAGAAATATATATGTATATATAGAAAACTGGGAGTAAGCTAAACTGAGGCGCTGACATGTGGCAGTGTCTGGCGAGACTGTGGCAAGTGCACTGTGCAACTGCAAATCAAGGCAAATAAAATAAGGAAATTATGAAAATGTAGAAAAAACCAAACGGGGCAAATAAATTCATCTTGCGTCGGCGTTGCATGTCTAGAGCTGTGTGGCAAGCAGTCAGCCAAGATTGGACATTGATAGCGTACGTGGTCAGGCACAGGACTTGAGAGAGTAAAGCGTGGTATGAGCTACGAAATATGGCAGGGTAAACATGTTTAAAATATTTATGTGCCCATCTCTCGCTCTCCCTCTCTCTCTCTGCTTAACTATCTTTGTGGCGGCACTTTGTCTTTGGCTTGACAAACGCCACGCCCACCGCCCACAGCCCATAGCCATTGTCTTGCGGTGTCATGCGAGAGGCGCACGTTTTGGCAATGAACCAGGCAGAGCACGTGTGTTTATTTTTATTTGTGGCACTGCCAAAAAGGCAACACGGCACAGGTGGCAAGCCGAAGCGAGAGGCAGTGGCAAACAAGGATACGACTCTTAACGTGTGCGTGTGTTTGTATTTGTGTTAGTGTGTGTGTTCTTTGGCTGGAATTTATGTTACAAGCTGCTCATAAATGTCGACGTTGCCGCGGCGCTTGGCTGATTGAAATTTTCATTACATACCCCTTTTGACAGGGTTGAACTGTAATTGTAAGATGCAAACAAAATAGTATTCAATATATATATATATATATATATTGAAAACTATCTGCGAACATTTTCTTTCCAGTAATAATTTTCTTGAATACATATTGAAACAAGCTTTTATTAAAATGCTCAAGAAAATGATTTTCACATTTTGTTTGTCACATCGTTACGTGTTTCCATATATTTAATGAATTTTTAATTAAATTTTCGGTGTCTTCTTTTACGTAGGCAAAATGTTTGGCCAATTTCTTTAGAGCAATATTTGGTGTGCCAACATTTGCTCGGGTTCAATCCACATTCTAATTCTATTTTATTCTTTTCTTTTTTCGTTTCGTTTCCTTTTTGGCGGCTTGTCACATCAAATGCAAAGTAAACAGCATCATTAAAAGCTGTGAGTACCTGTGAGCTGCGAACGGTAAAAGGGAAAGGGTTGGTTTGGGTTGGTTGCTTTCGAGCGTGGCAAGGGCTATTAACAACGTTGCCACTTCATTCAAATTAAGCATACGCCGTGTGGAACGGCCGACCTGCAACGCTGCTGCTCTACGTGCTGCCTTTTTGCTCGCTCCTCAAATGTTAATCGCATTTCTTGGTTTCGCCTGGTCTGACCGGGCCAGTGAGAGAGTGAGTTAAGTTGCGGGGGCCAAGGCAGGGCATAAGATAAAGGGTTTCTTCATTCGCAAGCGAATGGTTGCCTTTCGTCCCGCACGTCAGTCACTCATTTGTTTTTGTCTTCTGTGCGCTGCGCTGCCCACAAAATGAAAATGGAAATTGGTTTTCTCGGTTTCTCGCTGTCCTCGACTAACAACAACAGCAACAACAGCAACAACAAGTGGCAGGACACAAGCAACAACAACATTAATTTAAAATGTAAATAAAGTGACAAATTACCTGAATTAGTGGCACAGCATTCAACGCGTTTTCGCGCTCACTGCTCGTTTGGTTGCCCCCCGCCCCCTCCCCTGCCAATCCACTCCTCTTTTAACGTCTGTCCCTTCGTTTTGTTTGTTTGCTTTTGCTGCTTTCTGTTTTTCCTTTCTCAAACGAACAATGCTCACTTTAGTTGTTGCTGTTGTCATTGACAATCCTGTTGGTTTTGGTTAGGTGCGTAATTGTAATGCCTGCTAATTGCATTTAGGCAAAAGATGGCTAGAATGTGGGAGTTGGCCAAGAAAAGTGTCCTTATATATTTGATAAACGTGTGATATGGCAACAGTCAAGAGTTAATTTAAATGTTTTTACTTAAGGGAAAATTTGGTTATACTTCAAAATCAATTATAAAAACACTTTAAATAATTTAAAAAATATCAAAATATAATTATATATAAGTATAATTATATAAGTTTGGCATAATATGATGTTATTTAGAAAAAGATATGTTCACTTTTCACGAATACATTTCGTATATTGTATTTACCAGTACTCGCCCTGATTATCCTTTTCCAACTTCAAATAGTCTTCACTCATTTTAAAGTCCTGCGCCTGGCGAGCTATTAAATTCAATTATTGCTGAGCTCAATATTGAATCAACACGGTGCAATCGAAGGATCTTCGCACAGCTGTCGTGTAAATATTTAATTTACGGAATTCCATAATAAAATTTTGCTTTGCTTGGCACCTTCTGTTCATGTTGTTGTTGTTGCTGATGTTGTTGTTGTTGCTTGTGTTGCTCCTTTAAGGCAGCTGGGCTTTCATTTTGGCATGCCAATTGTTTGGCAAGTGTCAAAATAATAACGAACCACCCCACGGCAAACCACCAGCCACCCCCAACAACAAAAAACCCACCCAAGTGCCAAGTGTCAAAATATTTCGGCAATTTTTTTATGTTAATTTTCTATTAATAAAATAAATATTAAATCAGTGAGGCAGTTAAGGGTGACAAATGTCGCAAGACGACGCCAACAGCGACGACAACAACGTTTGCCTATAAGACTATATTAGAGACCAAAACCACTAATTTATCCCCAGAGACTTTAAGGGGGACAATGGCGCCCGAGCAAGTGCGGGGGGAAGGGGCGCTTCAGGGGGGGGAAAAAGCGCATGCACAGCTGTTGCCACCCAGCCCAGCGGGTGGTGGCTTTGATTTGAGCTTTTTGCCACTTTCTTGGTTCAATTTAAATTTCATAAATTTAAGACCCTGAGCCAATTTGCGATTGTATTATTAAATTTTACGTCTTGCTGGCTGCCAAGTACGCCTAAGTCGTTGATTTTCATGGCTCTGTGGCATTTTGTTTTGTAATTGTTATGGCACAGCCAACGTTGTTGTTGTTGTTGTTGTTCTAGTTGGTGTTAACCCTTTGGAGTCTTATTTGCCACGCGGCTGCTGCTTAGCGGCTCATTAGCCAAGTTTTATGTTGCAGCAAAGCGAAGAGGGACACCATAATTTAAGGGCAATGTTGTAAAACTTTTGCCTATAAACAGCTAAAGATGATTTTCCTTGCCGGACTGCCCTGGGCTGGGCCATAAAAACGTTGTTAAATTTCCGAAATTTAAGCAAATTATGCGAATCGATATTCAGATAATTAAACAAAAGTTCGCGTTGTAATAAATCAGCAAATTGTCAGCCGCGCCATCGTTTGCCGTTTAAAGAGCTCTAATTTGTGGAAGGGGAGAGGGCTGACTGGAAAAGGGAAAGCCCGTTAAATACAGGTTGTACAGGTTGAAAAGCAGGTAGCGCAACTTGGGCCAGCTCCGAAAATCTACTGCCATTTGAGTGCAGTGCATTACGAGCTGTGCAAAATGTCTCCCTGGCCCCAAAACAATTTGCCAGTAGCTATTTTGCATTGCATATTTGCAGGCGCATAACTGTCTGCCTCCGCTGCAGCTGCCGCAGTTGCTGCTGCAACAGGAATGTGCAACTCAGTGTCTGGCTAACCCGTTTACCCAGGCTGCTGCCAGCTCGTTGGCTCGTGGCAGCAACGGAAGCTACTCGTTGGGTTAATGACGTCGTAAAAATTGCTGCAGCTGCTGCAGCTGCTACAGTTGCTTCAGTTGTTGTTGCACAAACTGACACCGTTAGCTCCTGGAAACCCCAACGAGCTCTCAGGTATAATAATTATGCACAGCTTCGCTTTTCTCTTTTCTTAACCAAAACCCAACTCCAACTCCGCTCGGATTGGTTACAGTTGTGCTTAAAGATGCTGCAGTGATATAACTTTCATGAGAAAAGCAGTGGGAAAAAGCCTGAGCATAAGATAATATGGGTATAAATTGTGAGTGCTCTAAGAACTTGTCCAATAGATCTTTATTCCTGGCAGTTGAGTTGCCTTAGTGACCCAGCCAACTAAATGAAAACTGAATAGAATATGAAAATAAAATCCAAGTAAGCCTTGAGCCCCATTTGAATTGCTTCTAGGAAATGTTGAAACCAGTATCCTCATTATTTATAGCACTTTCGTCTTAAACACATCGGACTGAAAGTACTATAAAAAAACCATAAAAAAAAAACACAAGTCAAAATTCATTTCACCAACATTTTTGGGTTAAATCTGTAATTTTTGTTTGCACCTCCTATTTCTGTGAAGCAAAGGTGAGTTGGCCACCAAAAAAAAAAGAAACCCTTAGAAGACGTTAATACCATGGGTAAATCTCGCATTCAGCACCAAAAACTTACCTCAAGATGTGCGGATTTGGTTGCGGCGGTGGCTACGGATGCGGTCCTTGGGGCGCCTGCGGACCATGCGGGGGTGGCTGTGGTCCCTGGGGCGTCTGTGGAGGCTGTGGACCGTGCGGGGCTGCGGACCATGCGGCGGTCCCTCCGGTCCAGCCTGTTGGCCCTTCGGCTTATATACGTGCTAAGCTTTGGAACGAAATCAGGATCAGTTGCAACTAGCCCAACGCTTTCGGTACGAGATCGCAATGCCAGCACCTTCAAATCTTGGATTATAGGTTGAGTTCCAGAAAGTCGGCCAACAAGGTGAGCATAAAACCCTTTGCGTCTTTCGGCTTTGAGGTGGATTAAGGATAAAGTGGAGAAGGAGCCGGAGCCATTTCTAGTGCTAGGCAAATTGAAAATTGCTTGACAGCCGAAACAAAGCACCGCGCGTTGCCAATAAAAATTTAACTGTCGTTGGCGACGCCAGGTGGCGGGCGGCGTGTGGCGTGTGGCGTGTGGCGTGTGGCAGGTGAACGCTGTCAGGGCGCAATTCAATAACTCGTGTGCAAAGAGTTGACGCTGCGCGTTCGTTCGCTCGATTGTAAACAAAACTCGTAATTTGAATTCCTTGCCAGTTTTCGGGTCTCGAGAGGAGAGCAGCGGAGTCCTGTCGCCTGTCGCGTAGGTGCAATAGCTAAAGCCCCCGCCCGAATAATTACGGGGCTGTCCCCCCACCCCCCCCCCCCCCCCCCCCCCTGCACTTTCCATATTCACATATGTGCGTTTGTGATTTTTTATTACGAAATTTCTCGTGCTTTGTGTTCATTGTTTATTTGACGGTTTCGGGCGAGGAGTTTAGCGCCGGTAAAACCGCCCGCAGTGCCAGCAATTGTGCTTTGCTTTATGCCATATTGGTGTTGCCGGCGTTACCCCGAGCGCAATTTGCAATTTGCTGCCATCCTCCCCTTCCTTCTAGCCCCCTCCAACCGAACGCATGCTGGGAGCCAAAACGCTTCAAAGTATGCTATAAAAATTTGCAAAGCGCACAGCATGCAAGCCCCAGCAACAGTAGAAGAGGAGACAACACAAATTAATGAGAATATTCCTTTTGCTTTTAGATAGATGCTACCCGATTATGCAGGCAATAGTTACTGTAATTATGGCGTTCAATTCTCAACAATAAAATTTTGTATTGTCCTTTTACCCTAATGGAGTTATTTATTTAGACGCGTTAGGCGCTGAGCCCAAACAAATCCTGGTCTTAAGGTGTCTGCTGGCAAAGTACATGCTAGTACGGCTTGTTAACAAGCCCGACCCGCACCCACCCCAGAATGTTCCTTTTCAACATGTCGCGGTAAAATGGCTGGCGGCGTTCGCTTTGCAAAGAAACTGAAAGTCATGGGTTGTCCTTGGTGCGTGTGTGAGTGTATTTGTGTGTGTGTTGACTGGTTTTACTTTTCAGCCTTTTGCCTGTTCTGTTGCGCTGAACCAGCACGCAGAACGTCTCCAGCTGCCTATTTGCCAGCAATTTTCATGCTGTGTCACGTTATTTATTTTCTGCCGTAATTTTTGAGCTGCGAAACCCTTTTACGGTTTGAGCTGCCAAAAAGTTTTCGTCTTGAAATTAACATAAAGGAAGCGATGTGTGTGTATGTGTGTGTGTTTATAAATATGTGTCTTGCTTTAATTATTTTGTTAAACAGTCGCAGTTGCGATAGCAGGCAACGCCTGCCTCTTAGCTGGCTTTGTCAGCCAGTTTTATGGGCGAACATGTTAACTAAGCCCTTAATACACAATCCTTGGCCGCAACTAACCCCCAAAAAAAAAAAAAATAAATATACATGAACGGGCTGAAAATGGCCTTCAATATCGCACACAGAAACGGGCCGCTAAGCCTTAAAGCGCATTGTGGTCAGATTCGGTGGCTATTTTGTTGAGGTTGCTTTTCGTTGGGCAGCTTGATCCCCTTATGTTATTTTTGTAAAGCCCAACTAAGGGCGCGCTTGACTTTAATGGCACTTTGACAGCCACGGAAGCGGAAACATCGCAAATACCTTAAATACTTTTGAATGATTCTTACAGAAGTAAACTTAGCGTCACTTTGACAAATTCTTTAACATTGCATTTTGTTGTCGCCTTCAAACGAACACAAGTGTTTTGTGGGGGTGTTTGGAATGTCGTCAGACTCGCGATGGTGGAGATTAATTTTTAAAGACTAAAATACTAAAAATTCATTAGGATTTTGCATTTTATGGCCTGTTTTAGCATTTGCATATATATTTAGCTTTGAATCGAAGCACGCAGCAGATGCGTTGCATTATTTTAAATAAGATGGAAGTCTGGTGGAAAAGTCGTTGTTAAACATGGAAAAGGGCGATGGGAAGGGAGCTTCGTGTTGTCAACAGTTTCAGTGGCTGCCTTAAGCCATGGGCTGCACGCAGTTTGTGTTCTCGGGCAGATCGCAGATGCCCTTCAGCGAGTTGAAGTACTTCGCGCCGCAGCTAACCTGCAGTGGCTTGCCGTACCGACAGATGTAGTAGTTGTTGCAGCTGGTCAGCGAGGCCAACATGAAGCCGTCGGGCTTGTTGCGGCACACATAGCTGGTGTAGAGGTCCATGCTCAATGCGTTCGTGGGCGAAGCCATTTGCAGCTGCTGCTCCAGTCCCTCGGCCAGAAGGTTGTGCAGCGGTCTCGCGGCGGGTCTCACGTGAACGGATGAGGGTCGTACCTTAGCGGCGGATGCTCCAGGTGGGCAAATTGTTGTGGTGCACGTTGTTATTGTGGGTGGTGTACATGTGGTTGTTGTTAGAGTCGAGCATGTGGTTGTTGTTAGAGTCGAGCATGTGGTTGTTTTTGCTGTACTGCAGGTGGTTGTTGTTAGAGTCGAGCATGTGGTTGTTTTAGCTGTACTGCAGGTTGTTGTTGTTGGTGTTGTGCACGTGGTTGTGGTTGGTGTCGTGCAGGTGGTTGTGGTTGGTGTCGTGCATGTGGTTGTTGTTGGTGTCGTGCAGGTGGTTGTTGTTGGTGTTGTGCACGTGGTTGTTGTTGGTGTTGTGCATGTGGTTGTTGTTGGTGTTGTGCAAGTGGTTGTTGTTGGTGTCGTGCAGGTGGTTGTTGTTGGTGTCGTGCAGGTGGTTGTTGTTGGTGTCGTGCTAGTGGTTGTTGTTGGTGTCGT